>JAEDXX010000037.1:600000-902662 GCA_021725515.1 Epicauta chinensis
ATAATTTGTGACTAATAATTATTGCACTTTATGAATCAAATAAAAGCAAACGTTCATTATCGACATAAATTGATGACTATAATAAGGAAAAGCCTAATCAACAACATTAGAATTTGATATCAAGAAAATAAGGCACCAGTAGAGTTCCTATAAGAATTTTTCCAACAGGACATCAATAGTAAAACGGTTGCCGAACTTTGAAAATTCAGGATGCATTACGCCAATTGAGCAAATGAAATATTCTAAAGAAAACTACCATAGAATGAAAGTCCTAGCAAAGAATCAACTCATTGGAAACTGATTTGCAAAATGAGAGCTGCACAATCTCAAATCTAAAAGCTGTTCTCTGTGAAGAAGACAATCTCATTGTGACAGGAAGCGATTCAATCAGAACCAAAACAATGCCTGACCATTTTTTTTGCGCATCAACTTCGAATCGTTCGGCGGTTAATTCAGTTCTACTTAAATAACTCTGAATGGGTTAACAATTTTCTGAAAAGATAGAAAGTTTCATTTCAGACATTTTCAGTTGCTTACGTTCTGTGAAAAGTCACTTTTCGATATCGTTGAATTTTTCAGTAACTTGGGCGTCGGTTGTTGATAGATTGGAAAACTCGCTAAAACATGGGCATAGCACAACAACAACAATAATAAGAAAATAATAATACCTATGCTTTTATTCATGAACATTTTATGAATCATAAAATAGATTCTCTTCAAGCATAATAATTATTAATTAATAGATACAGTATTTAAGTCCTGACGCCAAATTAGTACCCTTCAGAAACTGACTCATAGAAAAGTAAAAGGTCACCATTATTAAGCAACTGATTATTAAGCAACTGATTCTACGCTCGCTTTATTCCGCCCAATATTCCGACAGAAATTCTCTTATGCTATGCTTTCGATATGTCGAAAGCGAATTTCTTTTGGAATATCGAGAGAAATAAAAAGACTGTAGAATCATAATATTGCTCCAGGACTAGATTCCACAGTGCACACTAATGTAGTTTTTAAACATGTCCATCAAGACTAAACGAGAGACCTATCCTTCTCGACGAGACATTTCACTACCTGTAATTCATTTGGAAAAAAGTAGATCTTCAGGCTATATAGCTACTTCGTGAGTAGAACTAAAAAGAATAAGTTCAGTTAAAATGAGTATGTGGAAGTGGGTATAATAATAAGAAAACGACTGCTAGAATATTGTGGCACAAATGTGTCCTTTTGATTAGTATAAGGCCAACATTTTATTTGATTCAGAAACATATCTTGTTCCTCTGCTTAAGTCTTTAATTTGTGAGCAAAATTAATACATTAGGCCGCATAAAAAGGTGTCATAAACACATCCTTGTATGGTATCCCATTTACGATCCATTAATCGTTCTTTATCTGCTAATAATCCAAGTATAATAAACTCATTTCTTCGCAATAAATCAACAATCCTCAACCATAATTAAGTATTATGCGTTCCGGTAGGTGAATCTCGTTAATTCTATTTGAAACAAACTCATTTATCTACGAATAAATAAGTGAAGATCATGTAATTGTAATGTTTTTAAAAAGAAAAAGATTTTTTTAATTGATCAATTATCACACCCCCTTCTAGGTATTTCATCTACTATCGAAGAATCTTAAGATCGATAAATATCTGGGAATAATTTAAATAGAGCTATCTACATCAAGGAGAGTGGTGGTTTCTCCTTATGGACATTTGGTCAATGTCCCTCCAAAAAAATTGAAGCTAAACTTAATTTAATTTATATAAATATAATTATTTTCGCGATTAAGATTCACCTTTTTTATGAATTATTGTCTTATTTTTAGTCCTAATTTAAGTTTTAGATCGTACATGCTTTCAGTTTTCGATATCGATGATATTTGTTTAGCGGTTAGATTACTATCGGTAAGTTCAATTTGACCGAACACAGTTCTTATGGTATATGGGGAAATACCTGTAAAGAAAACCAGTGATAGATATAGCGACTTTTTCGAGTACAAGTGAGCAAAATGTTGCAATCTAAAGATTGTAAATCACTAATTCTCTAGTGTTATGTTTATATTATTGTTCTTGGTATTGGAAAAATGCATTTGAAAGAGTTTTTTTCTAAATTTAGATTTGAGATTTACTTTATCACGTACCTACAATTGTTGAATTTGACCCTCCACGTTAAAAACCGACGGACCGCCACTATTCAAGGAGATCCTTGAAAATTTGCTGTAATTATTAACCGTCTCAAGGTTGTTGTTGGATTTTTTCCCTCAATAATCTCACTGTTTTCTGTTAGTTTGTTGTTTTGTTTTACTTTTTTTTTTGTATGGTTCTATGTTTTACCATGCCGGATGTGGCTGGTGACTATCGTTTGTTTTTTTTTAATAAATTTAATTGCCCATCCCAAGGTATACATTCTCTGTCCCTATCTACCTGTTTTGTATCAATATAGGAATTGTCCAACACATGGGCAGATTGAAGAGTTACTTCCAAAATGGCTTCCCAATGTAATTTTCAATATAATAAGAATAATTTTCAAATATGGTAGAGCTATTATTATATGTTATACAGTCTCACGATTGGCGCTTTGGAGAATAATGGTGAATTGTACCTCCTACTTTACTGACGTCATTCATTCTATAGAATCTACAAATGCTTTAGAATACATACACAGGACATGTGTACGAAGAAAGTACAAACATTTATACAGTACAATTGGAATATTTGCTAAATTTTGTTTGTACGATGATTCGTTAGTTATCAAACAATTCCAACAATTCACGTAAGTTTAATCGATCGGTTCTCTGGCAATTTATTATTTAAAAAATAAAGATAATAATACTCTGTTGTCATCAACAACGAGTTCCTTTGAGCTTTGTGGTAAAAAAACCTGTATCGCTTCCAAATATCGCAATACCATCAAAGTGTAAGTGTTCCCAATATTCAGTAATTGAGTAAAATACTCCTGCACTCTAGTGGAAGTGGAAAAATAACAGAAAAATCCTATCAAAACAAAAGTTATTTCAGAAAGATTCATAAGCTTATTTAGATTGTATAATTATAATTTTCTAGTTGAATAGCAAAAAACAATAAAACGAATCCATAGCGTTTTTCTATTTATTTACCTTCTTAAAATTGACATAGAATTTTACGTTGTTGGTAAATCTAAAAAGTGTGAACATGCTGTGACTGTTCTTTTTCTCGTATTGGGCGTTTTCGATATTTGAGGCCAACGAAATCCTAGAAATAAGTAATTTTCCTTTTACATATTGGGCTCTGTAATAATAATTAGGTATCTACTTGTCAAAAAAGTCTGGATATTTTGGTCTAAATCCGGCCAAATTTTTAAGCTTATTACTATGTAGGTACTGCTGTTGAGCAGGGGATTGAGCAGATAATATAGGGTTATAATTTTTCGATTTTTGTAGTTTTACAATCTGTCTCAATCGCTGTTTGGAAAACATTTGAAAAGATTTATGGAGTCACTAATTGAGAAAGCGTGTAGTTTTCACCGATTATTTAACGTTTTAAGGTGATAGACTTATCAAATTTACAATAATTAGCAAAAGCGATAAGTCTAGAATACTCGCTAACCCAATTAAATCTTTGGAATTCCTAAGCGCATTGTTCATTATTTGTATAATAAATTGCAATTTATTCAGGAACCTGTTAACAAAAAAAATTAAGTTTTTATATTGCCTGCAATCACACTGTATATTGTGTAAACAAATATAAAAAGCCGTATGCAATTGATTTCCGACGCAGCGCCTTTCTGACTTCTTATTTCACCGCCATCCGCATGACACGACTTCAGACGGATAAATTGAGTGAAATACACTGTAAAAAAGAAAAATAACAACTATAGAAACAAGAGCCGAACTTTCAGTTTCAGTCAATTTTCAGAATTCGAAATAAAATTTAGGACACCATAAATAAATGAATTGTAAAATGTAAGAAAGTTGAAAGAATTCAACCAAAAGAGTCAAAAAAATTTACCCGCAATTCTTCAGAAAACACTTATATGATGATTCCTTGAACGATGTTAAATGACTCTAAAATATTGATATTTATACAATTCAGGCTGTAAGTCCATCTAAACATCTTTAATGCTTCAATAGTTAGAAACTCTACAAAAATCACCTACAGAATATTTATTTTAAAAAAATACTTATTGTGTTTCTAAACGTAAGCATCTTTAAAATACTGACTGACAACGAATTACGACGTTTCAGTAAACGATTTTCATTAAATTGGTATCAACTTTACCCTTAAATAACAAAAGAACCAATCAAAGTCAATGATATAATAAAGAATTGTGCATGTGAAAAGATTCAATAATCCCACAAATTGATATTTGAAAACTCCTATCAAAAAGACGTTTATTTCTGACTATATGGGAAAATCATTACCTTAACACTTTGCATTAAATGTTGCCACATTAATTTCCGAAGAAATAAAACAAACTAATAAAAATAACAAAAACCTTATTAGTCTACAATACGATTTATAACCAAGAGTAACTCAAATCTTAAAAATTCTAGACGATAGCGTGTTCACTTGTGACAAGAAGTAATTCAGCAGACCCAAAATATATGAGTACGGTTCTACTATAAAAATTGAATAATGAAGAAAGCAAAAATAGAAAATTTTCAGTTACAAGACAAAAAAATCTTGTATTAAAGCCACAATGCGTCCTCCCGAGACCAAACTGCTAGATACCTAGATAACCAGTCCTTCTAATATTTGCAACTACTTTATAAGTGAAGGCATTAGAAGCATAGAAACACACAATTTTTTACAGGGCATCGAAATATAGAACATCATAGCAATTCTCTGTTCTCCATCGTGTCGTAACTTCAAAAATGTATCTCCTGATCAGCTGGCAAATCACACACTTTCTACTGTTGAATGTCTTCCATTTTCAACTTCGGTAAAATTTTAGCGTTTTATCCTGCGTCTCAAAATACTTCCTACCAACGCTTTCAAAACTTGCAATATTGAGATGTTTAAAGCGTCTATGTCGACTTTACTACTTGTATAAATTTAGTTTAGTTGTACCTAGTAATGAAACAATTCTTTGGACATTTTGAGAAAAACTTTTAAAATGCGGCCTCTTATTTTAATAATTATTACTGGCTTATCTGTATTTCAAGCTTTAAAGCTTAAAGATAAGACAGTGTAAAGATGAAGTTCCTATTCACTCATTCAAATATGTCTACTTTACGTAAGACATATTTTACATAAACTTCTAATATAACCTAATTATTCGGTTTTACTGAACAGATTAACAATATTTCTAAAAAATTATATCATTTCTATCTTTTTTGTTGTAACAATAGAATGATCTGCCGACATTGCTGTAATTTATTGTAAATTTCAATGAAACAACAAAACCAAACAAAACTAATACAAAAATTGACAATATGCAGTCTTTGTTATTTGAAAAAAAAAATTACTTTTTTCCAGTAATAACTTCCTGAACATGGAATGTTCGTCAATATTTAAAAGCTTTAATAATAATCACCTGTCTATGTGTTGTTGACACTGTCCACTGTACATTATATTGCATTTTTCACTACCACAAACGTTATATTGTAACGCATATGGATCAATAAAAGCAAACGAGGAGTTAGAAGTCTGATGAAGAACCTCTATTTTCTACTAGAATCTGACAAATCGATTGGGCAATAGAATGTCATTTCACTATAAAGATTGATAAAGTGTAGAGAACATAACATAACATAATTGGCAAGAATTCAGAATTTTGTTGGTAACCGATTCCGTATATCAGTGGCAGGATTTTAACCACTTGACATGGAACGACGTGCTGTGCACGTCAGCAAATCTCGGATGGACGTGTAGAACACGTCATTATCTTTAATAGATTTATTATACTATCTTCTGTTATGAAAGGTTATTCTGTTGTGTTGTATGCCTTTTTATCATTCCACGCCAATTCGACCACTTTTGAACACGACCCCTTTCGATTTGGCTGAAAATTTGCCACCATTTTGTACCTCATTAAAGACGTTTCTCAGAATTTTTTCAATTTTTTTTACCCACCCAAAAAAAGTTATAAATTTTTCAAAAAAATAACCGTAACTTTTTCAGAACTTGACGTATCTGGACGTCTTTTTTTACAAAATCTTCGTTTTTAAATGTACTTTTTAGAAAAAAATTAACAAACATGATCCAAAGTTATCTTCAACGTTTATTTTTAGATTTTCTGAAAAAAATGCAAATTTCTCGATGATTGCATTCTTTAATTTTTTTTTCTTTTTTTTACATCAAAGTTTGGCGTTTTCTACAAATCCTCTGAAATTTTTAGAAGGGTGTTTTTTCGATTTCTATTTTTTTTAACTTGAAAAAAAAGTTTTCTTGCACTTGAAGGAAACATTTTGTTTTTTCACCTTATTTTGCTTAAGACCTTTCTAAAAATTTTTTAGGATGTAGAGAGAGCTTCAAAATTGCAAATATAATAGTAATAATAAATAAAAATGTTAATCATCGGAAACATTTCCAGTAATTTCGAAAAATTTAAAAAAAAATAAAAGACGAGTCAGTAAATTATTTTCTTATTTTTTTTAAAAACTACATACAAAAACAAAAATAATTAAAAAAAATGTTGTTATTTGGTTGATTTCTGAGGGAACTATAGCTATTTGAAGAAATTGTTTCGCTAAATCTAAATAAAAGCCAAACTGAGGCGATTCTTAGTGTTCTCTATGTAATTTGTTTTGCCTCGGCGGAATTTTGGAAGAAATTGTAATATCCCACTATGAATAAAGAATTATTACACATTGTATATCATTGTTACACATATAAAAACACTTTATTATGCATAATAATTATTGCTAGTTAAACGACAAAAATATATATTTATATAGTGTTCTTAATCAAAAAAATATCTATAATCTTGATCCATGTTAGTCTTAAATATCAATGCTATCACGCAAGTCGATATTCCTTATTTGCATAAATAATATTTTAAGGTATTCTCATAATGTCTTTATACTTCAACTGATTAATATTCTTTATATTATCGATAATTTTATACATGTAAAAGTCGTAAATACTAGTAAATATAAAGCCGATATTATACTATAAATCTGTTTTTGCAAAAAACCTGCTATGAAAGAAATTTGATAAGCAATTTGATAATGTACATATTTATATAAAAATCGACTCTTATAAAAACAACTTTCATCGGGCTTAGCTTTTCCGAGGCATTCTTATTAGAGAGAATTTCACAACCCTACAGAATAATAGAAATTTTAGGATCTTCGATAAATGAAAGTAGGAATTGTGTCGCTTCATATCAATTTTCTGGTAACCAAACCGAACACTTGGGACTTTTTTTATCGATTTGAGGTTTTCATTCCACCGTAGTGGTACCTTTAGATCTACAACACTAGCAACTCTGACTATAGGGGCGTGCAATCTGAGCTCTTATGATTTGAATGTACCCCGACATTTTTTATATGTGTTGTAATGATTTGTTTCTAACTAACTTATATTTAAAAGTTGACAAAAAAAATTGTATATCCTTAAGAGAGTCTTCAGTGGCGTAACTAAGCTACTTGGAGCCCGCCCGCAAAAAAATTCGGGGGTGCCCTCTTTAAAAAAAAAGAACTACCACAAATTAAGGTGATCCATAATATAAAATCATTTAAGTTGCTCATATTCCCAATACACTGCTTTCAAAATGATACTAATTTGTCTCATAAACATTTGTTACACACTTGAACTATTTAAAAAAGCTCGGTTTTCTTTTATTAAAAATTCTGTGATAATATCGTCCAAATTAATATTTTGTGTGTAATCACTTTCACTCAAAGCTTGTGACATTGTGCTTCTCAAATACCTTTTTATCAAATTTAATTTCCAAAATGACCTTTTCGATGTTGCAGAAGTAACAGGAAGTATCAAAAGTAATTGTTACAGTGCACAGGTCATCAAAACTGCTTATGATACATCTATTTTGTACGAATAAAAAATTTGCCAAATCTTATGTAGGTGCTTGCTACATCTGAATGTTCTAACAGTATTTCAGTGTTGAAATTAATTATTTACTAAACAGTATCTTCTGTGTACTTATTTGCAAGATTTCTTGATTTAAAAATAATTTCTTCTTCATTTATTTCTAGTAATGTTTTAATTCAAATCTCTTTAGTGATGTTAACAATATACATTTTGTCTGGTTATGTTTTTTAAGATAAGAACAAAAGTATTTACTATTGATCTATGAAGTTTAGATTACGTATACCATATGTCAACTACTTTTTTAAAGACAATTTTTTCGTTTTTTTCTTTTGCACATAAGCTGGCTCTGCGGGCCCTATTTATACGCCACTGAGAGTCTTATAAGGAATTTTCAGTTTGCAAACGAGAAATTTCCTAATAGGAAATATTATACATTTTTTATACAAGGTTTGACCCGGAAACTCCGGATTTTAGTGAAAATTGAACTTTTTCGACTATTGTAAACATGATACGGATTGGGCTAGTAAAGGCTGTTCAGAATTTTATAAAACTCTTTAAAAAAACAGAAACTACTGATCTTCTAAATGTAGTCTTTGTCGTTAAAGAGGAAATACACATGGAAAAATGTACACATCTGCATATTTTCCTTGTATTGTAAAGTTTGTTTTTTATTATTTATACAGAGAGTAACTACTCTATAATCATCAGAATTGCATTTAATTTGTTAGAATGAGAGTTGTGTGTTATGTAAGTGATCATCTCCGGGTGAGACTTTGTTTTGAGATAGCAGCTCTATTTCTATGCAATATAAATTGATGAATAACCAAATAAATAAATAAATAAATAAATAAATAACTTATGTTTAAACATTAGAAACTACCTGTGTAATCACAAAAACTTCATACTCTATAATTCCCATTAGACTGGAACTTGTTGCTGAAAGCTCTATAAGCTGCACATTTTAACAAAGTGATCCATATCTCATAAATATTAAAACATCAACAATATATACATATTAAAACTTGTTAATTACACTTGTTATTAATTATACATATATTGTGTTATATAGGTATGATTTTAATTATAATAAACGTCACTTAAAAAATTTGCTAACAAATGTATATAGATATAGACGGCGACGGTTGAAACATTCCAGATGAACCACATCGTCAGTACTCCCAAATGTTCCGTGTTTTGGTCCTGTAGAACATCCTGCACGCCCTGTTGCGTGTTGCACGTAGGAATTTACCGCTCTTTTGCAAACTGTTGCTGTACTTTAATAACAGCAACAACAAGAACATGATATGACATCCATATTGGAACCGTTAACGTATATGTTTTCTTTAAAGATAATTTTATCATTCAATCAACCCTTTTTATATTACTTACTACTAGTTAAATACACGACAATTTCTAATAATAAGATCCAATGTAGAGTTGTTTATCAAATTAATATGAAGGGTGAGTTTTGGACGAAATTATATGTTGTAAAGATATTCGATCGATTCTTAACGAAATTTGATAACGAAAGTCAATGTTCGCATAATTAGTTTTATTCTGTCTGTATATCAGGATGTTCGAACAAAAACGTCAATTTATTTAAGCTCCTATACGTACATATTTCTAAGTTTTGTTTTATATACCTCTCATTAAATATTTTTGAAATATTAATATCAGTGCAATCGTTTTTGCCTTGTGACGAACCCGACAGGTGACAGTTGCGTTTTAAAAACGAGTGAAGAATTTAAATCCAGCTGTTTGATGAATAAAATACGGTTTTTTTTTTGCATCAATGTCATGTTATGAAACTTTCTTTGTTTTTTTCGTTATTTCTGGTCCACTCTTGCTCGTTTTGGTAGTTGTGTTAATTTAGCACAGACGCCAATTTAATTGTATCAATTAATGACAGATAACAGGTGTTATGTATGGTTAAAAGCTGATAATAAAGTATTTCCTTCATCTAAATGTAGTTTTTACTGTTAATATAAAAAGTTTGAAATTTGTTTAATTTAACGTTTTATTATACTTTTATCAGCATTTGCATAATATGAAATATTTAAAAAATATCCGTAATTAAGAAGGAAGAGAAAATTCTGATCTAAAAGAACAACAACTCATTAAAGTCAAAAGATGTTAACTGGTTACTGACATATGTCTCATTTAACTTGGTTTCATCGTGCTAGGTGCACAGTTTGCAGCGTTATTTGAACTGAGTGCCCATTTAAATTTTAAATATCTTTCGACTTATAGGTAATTTCCTGAAGATACATCCAACTACTTTTTGTTTTTTCTCGAGTCTTCGCCTAAATAAATAGCGTTATCAGCCGCAACTAACGTCACTACATTTTCTGTTACTTTCGCCGCACACTTCGTTTTTACTACCAATGTTCGACTTCGTTTCGACTTATTTAGCTCGAAACCGATGCAGATCTAAGTCCAGAAATGCGGATTTGAACTGGCTTTATATAAGATCGAAAGGATTATAAATCCAGTTGAAATCAAGCTTGCGTCTCGGATATGAGGCTTATGATAATCAATAATGGGGGTTCTTTAAATTGTTGACAATATTGTTAAGAACCTTTTCCTGGCAATTTTTTAAAGGGGTGGGCGCTTTTTGTAGGGCGATAGCAGTAAAAACTAGATACCTTCCATAATTTATAGACACGTACACTGTCGTTTTTAGCAAAGCTTTTAGAGTTTTGCCTTTTCAACAGAATTAGTGATGAGCAAAATTGGTCTTGGTCTTACATTTTTGCAAAACGCAAGACCAAGAACAAGACGAATACTGTCTTTATACAACAAGACCAAAATCAAGACCGAACACATAAGACCAAGACCTAAACCAAGAGCGAATATGCAAGGGTAAGACCAAATACGCGCGACTAAAGCAAAATTATTACTTCTGGTGAATTTATTAGTTAAACTATTCGAAACACTTTTAATATATTCTTTTCTTGGTAGGTACGAAATATTTTTTTATACTTGAAATGTTTAGTTTGCTTTACTAGGTTTTAACACTAAAAATAAAAATAAAGAAACTTTACCACTGTTTGAAAAAAGAATGTCCTCGGAGTAAGTGTTCTTTGTTCCTATAAGCCGCCCGTGTGCAAACTCTCTTGAAACCGACCCCTATCGAATTTACAATACTAACAAAAAACTGAAGTTTTTGATACCGAGTATGATAAATATTTTCTTTGAACTGTTTCGCCATTTGGAAGCTTTGCATAACTTATAATTTATATCTATAAAAGACCTGAAAAATCCCCCAAAAAATTATATGTAATAGCCCAAATGGTCAAGACGAAGACTGAACACGCAAGACCAAGGCAAAGACCAAGACTTGATGAGCAAAACCAAGACCAAGACCAAGACTAGAAACATTTGTGCAAGACCAAGACCGATACCAAAACTATTATAGTATTGGTCTTGGTCTTGCTTTGCTCATTACTAAACAGAATTATGCATGTTTTTCCTGTGAAGATGGGAAATCGCCTACTGAAACAAAACTTCCTTTGGTAAATGTAAAAGTACATTAGAGACTTATGACTTGCCAACGTAAGCTTGGAAATTCAATTTCGTCACTTTTAGGAGCTGTTGTCATCTAATTATCTCCTTTCCAAAATGACATAGCTTATTGTATCGATTGTATAAATGAAATAACAAGACGTATGCGAAAAATTACAAATCGTTTCGATTTGTTGTATTATGATTAGATACCTCAATAGTCCCAATACCTCTATGTACTACGAAAAGTTTGTGAAAGTCCACTGGAATCGGTTTCGTTGAAAAAATCGAACCAATTTTTTTGTGCTGGCTCCAACCTGTCAATATTCACGAAATTACCCATCAATAGGCCAATTTTCTTCAATTTCTCCCGTTTTTTTTAACTGTTTTGTGGTTCTTTCTATTCCTTTGAAATTCTAGAAAATTGACTATTTTTTTTTCCTCCAACTGCAGTCTCGATCCATCCGATTCCATAAAATTGATATAATTATATGAACGATAGTCTTGTGTAATTTCCTTGTATGTGTGTGTTGTGTTGGAACAAACAAAAATTATAATAGGTGCCTTTACAAGAGAAAAAGCACAAAGTACGGATTTAAAACACTAACAACAAGACGTAAGGTATATTAAAAATTCTAGACCCACACACACTACTACAACAATGTTGTTGGTCTGCGATCGGATCGCGCGGCCGTCTCATTTAGCTGTCACAACCACATCAAACTGCCCCTATAATTTTAACTGAAAATAAGCCAGATAAAAGCAGGACAATTTACCTACAAATTACAAGCACACACCAAAACAACAAAAGAACATACACCGGTCGATACATCTGTATACGAAAACCACATCTACATATACATATACAAAGGTCTTAGATAGCCCGATACAGTCTGACAGATTTTTTTCTATTATTTCCACTGAAAAAATTGATCCTTTAATTGGTGTATAGATTGAGGTGTATAACAACATAGTTTTCTGGACGTTGTCGGTTTTCGATTGGTTTAAACGAAAATTGTTTGCCGTATGTTATTGTTGAAATAAAATAAGAAAAAATTCTAATTATATGCCAGCCATTATCGAATTAAATATAGTTTGGATGGTTCACCTTTTTTTTACTGATAATAATAATTTAATAACCGTATTGATAGAGGTTTGATGTAAGAATCTCAGTATTTAGTTAATGATATGCTTTAGGGAATCTTAACTTTTCCCAATATTTTCTACATCCGATCCAGGATTCTCTGAAAAATTGTACAACATATAATTATTACTAAACTTTACTACAGCATTTCCACTAATTCACATCGTTATAACTGTAATTGTTCAGCAATTAAGACTAACTGAAAAATTTGATTCGAGGAATATTTGCACTTCCTTCTTCCTGCTCTTCATTTAGTACAATTATCATAATACATATATAATATATGTATAATTGCATTTAGGTATACTTTAATGGATTTATGCAAAGGCAAAAGACGATAAGTTTTAAAATAACAGAAACGTACAGTTCCAGCGCCAGACCGGGGCGAGATAGATGGATGCGCGATAGAATTGTTGCCTTTGAAGAACCACTCTCGATCCAGAGGCGTATAGGTGATTCCATGAACACAGTAAAAATAGATTATCACAAGATTTGTTAGAATTTTTCCTCATTGTCAGTCAAAAGATAAAACGCCGCCTTTTATGTGGGGTCGGTATTGTTAACTTATGTGCTTTACAGACGCCTATAGATTGCAGGACAGTTATACAACACTTCTTGTTTGATAAATATAAGAAAAACGATCCGCCAGACTCTTACTAACACGTATCCATCTGCGTCAATTCTCACCTGGACCTGGCGCGGGACAATACCATTTATTTTGCAGTATTTTGAATTAATTATTCTTATGGACTCAATTACCGTTATTTACAAGCAAGCTTAACTTTGCCTTACATAAGAAAGCATTGTATACATACGAAGCTTTTTGACGGCATTTTGTAAGTGAATTCAAAAATGACTATCTAGTGCTGAGCAAAACAGTTATAAATCGTTTCCTCCAAGTCTTTCTCTTACCGGTCTGTAGATAGATGTTGGATTGTTTGGAAATTAAAACCTCCATCCATGTATTCGTATATTCATTGTAGCACTTTATAACTTTTACTCATTTCTTGAAACAAATAAAAAGAATATGACCTGTTATTTCATATACTATTGAGGACGTATTAGTGATCATTTCGTATAATTTTAGCTCCCTAAAAGCGTGGCAGCTAATCATGAAGTTGTCGATTTTCCATGAAATCAACTGCAATAGATATTTCTTTCTTTATTGACATCTTACTATAAAATATAGAGCAAATTTACTCTGACCTGTAGGTAATATGCAATAGCATCCAGGGCAGTACTGATTAATGCAACTATTATACAATATGCGGCACAATAAACTGAAAGTGTCTCGCTTTAGACAATGAAAAAGTCTTGTTCTAGGGCTTCGAACCGTAATTTTTTCGTTCCGGTTTTTGGTTTCGATTTGATTAGAAAAACATAAGTCGATTCGGTTACAGTTTTCTATTCGGTAGACATGTCAGTTTTTTTCGGCTTTTTGTTTTCGGTTTAGTTCCAGTTAAAAACCCTGCTGTTTTCAACTGGTATGTATTTGAAGGGTAATTGACCTATTAGAGATTTTTCATTACCCTTATTGTATGGCCCTTTAGAACGTGTACTATATATATAGTTCATTTCAAAATAAAAAAATTTATTTGTCAAGCTATCGTTGTTCTTTCCTAGATAGACGTTCATTGGCCCTGTCAAAGTGCAGTTTTACTGGTAGGAACAAACCTATTATTTCATGTTCTTTTGAAATTTCATATTGTATACTTAGTTGCCTATACATCGTGCAGTATGTATGTGATAAACGTTCTTTTACTAATATCGTACTAACTACTAAAAGGATCTCTGAAATATCGTCTTGTTTGTGATTTACTATAGTATCCTTACTATCAGAGGCAGACTGGCGATAATGATTATCGAGCCATCGCTCAATGGGTCGTTTTGAATAAATTTTGTTTATTGAACATCTTTTTTTGATCTAGAAAAGTCCCGCTGTTGTCTAGAACCCGGGATAATCTGTAATTACTATTCAGTGGCGTAGCGAGGGGGGTGCAAGAGGGTTTATTATGACCCGAACGCCATTCATAGAGGGACGCCAAATACTCTCCAAGACAAATTTGTAGCGTATTTTAAATTAGTAATGATTGTATCATAAGGGTGCGAAAAAAGTCTCGCACCCCGGACGCCAGTTATGTTCGCTACGTCACTGTTACTAGACCGTCCCTGATTATTGTTATGTTGATAAATCTACGTAAAACAGTTTAGTTATTTAGGCAACTAAATATACAGCTACGAGAAATCCTTGACAGGCAAAGTAAACAGAGGCGTAACAAGAAGTTACGCATGTGAAAAGTCTTGGGATAGTTATAGTAGTGTTTTAAAAATAGAAAAAAATATATCCGTGACTTCTAAACTATTGCGATGTATTCCTGAATTAAAGTCCAGTAAAAACGAGTAATTTAGATTACTGATTTCAAGTTTACTAAGCTAATATATAATGCATGTATAGCAGCAAATACGTTTGTAGGTATGAAATTAAAAATAAAATATTTTAATTAAATTCAACAGATCCGTTTTCGTCATTTTCCATATGAATTTCATTACGATCGTACTACGATCGCCGTGGCAAATCTCTCGGCAGAAAGGAGTTTCTCGTCTGGATTTGATTTTCGAGAGAAAATTATTATATCGTCTCAGATTCTCGGGTCGAGACAAGACGAGAGACAGGCCTCTCTTGTCTCGTTTTGTCCCCAAATAGCAATAATACTTACGTTGCGACAAAATAGTGAACTTTATTGACATACAAAATAACTATTTCGTATGTTTCGTACATAAAGGTAACTTTGTAAACATAATTTTTATCCATAAATGATGTATCAAAAATCCTGTTTCTGGATCTACACAAAATAATGCCCTATGTACCTAAGAAAGTACATATAATCACGTTTGAATTAATTTTTTTAATTAACTATAATATTTCAATCTGCTGGCGGCACTGGCGGCTCTCCTGGGCACTTAGGAGAAACGTTCGCCCCTCCGATCTGTAGCACTTGCATCTGAGTTAGAAGGAGATAAAGAGAATGTAGGTGGTGAAAGAATTAAAATGCAACCACCCACCTTTAGACCCTTGACCAAACAGGATACTTTCGATTGTAGCAAAAACTCCACAAATATCCCATATTTTACAAATTGTCAACATCCACATGTTAGAGATTCGGTATCTTTGTCACACAGTATCAGAATTTCTGAAATTACATCCCCGATCAAACGCATCAGACAAAGAAGGGACTATTCACAAGATGCCATTATTCGTAAAATTGTAAGCATTTTCTTTGAAATAGAAAAACGGGAATAGTTTACAAATTTGGTTTTATGATAGGGTCAACAACAGTTATAGAAGAATTTAGAATCCTTACTTTATTTTTAAAGAATAAATACAAAGATGTATTTTTTCAATAAAAGTATTGTATATTTATTGTTCATTTTTTTTACCCCATCTGCACTCTGCTTTTTTTCAAAATCAATCTAAATTTATTAGCCCTAAAGCAGTTTTTGTTACAGATTGTTTTGTACAGATGTCTTAAACAGTAAAATTTTTACAGCTAAAATTGATAAAGCCTAAAAATGACATTTCTCGAAAGCTTTAATTCGTATATGCCAAAACGGCAGGTTATAAAAATTAAAGGTGCATAAATTTTGTTCTTTTGGATCATAAAGAGCAGTTACAGCAAAATATGGAATGACCCAGATGTAATAAGATTCGTCATTTTGAGCAACAGTCAAATAAAAAAAAAGTCTACTGAAGATCCATCTTGGATCTTAAAAATCTTGGAACTCGATTTTTGATATTCTCTTTCAATTCAATCTAGATGTCGAGACCTGAGACGCGAGAGTGCCTTATTTCGCATAGTATTGATTTTGTGATAGATGAATTTTTGATGTCTCGTCTCGTCTCGACTACATTATAGTGAGCTTTATCTATGTAGTGAGCCTTCAGATATGCAAAAAATTACTACTGAAGAAAACTTTGCGTTGGTAGGGAAAGTTGACATTAACGTTTACCAACATTACTGTGCCTTCTATCATCTAAGCAAGATTTAAAATAACAGCAAAGAATAATCAAATAGGATATTTTCCAAATATCCAAAAAATGTTAAATTAAAATGGTGTTGGAATACTAGGGTGCTAAAGTGCTAGATCTAGCACTATAGTGCTAGAATAACACTAGATTCATTTATTTTGAACTTTTCCTGTCTACTTATATTAATATGAAAGTTGATTATGCAAACCATTAAGCAGTTACGTGTTGGTTTTATCTAAGATTGTATATTGTTGGAAACAAGACAATAACCCACACCACATATTCTAACAGTCCAGTAATTTTTACTTCTACGAATCTACCTGAATACAACTGCAATGGTATACTACAGTAGACTGACTTCGGGTCAAGTTTCTTTTCAAAGACCGCTATTTAGATATTGTAGGTAGTAACGACAGGTGCGGCATTACATTCTAATATTTATCCTTTTTTGTATGTGTCGGACAATCAGTGTGCGAGTGTGTGTGTTGTAAGACAATAAACATTATGTAGTATTATTTATTATTATTTATATAAATTATAAACAAAAATACATTCGTAAAGTGGACGATTTTTCATATTCAGTGTCTATTTTTAAACGATAACACAACAGTGCTAAAAATGTGGGTTGTTGATAAAGTAATCTTTACATTGACTAAATGAATGTAAATAAGTGTGATTAAGTTAAATTAAAAAAAAAATATCTAATAATTTGCTAGGAACAGGTAATATTTTTAACGAAAACTATAGTTTCGTTTCTAACCGCGCATTGAAATTACCTAAAACCCAGACTGTAGCAGATTGACCTCCAATGGTCTCTATACCTACTTCTGGGTTTCATTCACGATTTATTTTGGGTCAAATTACTGATTTTCACAAATCCGTTACTTAAATTCAAACAGAAAAATACCTTTCTGTTGTTTCATATTTTTCTAATTCGTTTTTATCGTTTTTTGCTTTTCTTATCCGAGAAGGGGCAATTATGCAAGTATTTTGTGAAAGTAAAGTGTAGGCTCTACATTTAACATTTATTCTTACCATTTTACCTTCAATAATATTAAAATAATGCCATTAATAATAATAATAGAGAAATAAATAAGAAATTTGAATAATTGATTTTTTCAACAAATTCTCAGCTAATTTAGTAACTTCTGTTTATAATAATAAAGTAACATGATTATGACATCATTTAAGAATCTCGAAAATATTTCTAGTGTCTTATTTCATCAGAAGAAAATTGAGTATAATTACTGAAGATTTATGCGATGTAGAAGAATGTTTGATGTAGGCGTTCTAAACATCTGTTTGATAAGATCAGGGGGCATTTTTTTGTTTTGGGCAAATTCCACCATCTCTAGAAAACTATTTTTTTTCAGTAAATTGAACGTAGTAAAAAAAACTACGATCATTTCCGTAAATACCGACGACGAAAGTAGTATTTGTTGCATGTCCAACGAACATTGAACTTATCGTATCTATTTTCGTAATACACATAATAAATGTCTATTAGCCGGACTTGTTTTTTTTTTGGGAGAAATGTAGGTTTCCGGTTAGCGAGGAAGTACTTCCTCTGCTCTCCGTAAATAAGAAGAATCGTTAGATGGTGATGACGATCGTCTGGCATTAACGGTAATGTCTTCGTATGTACTATAAAGTAATTCTATATATATTTTCATGGTTGTAAAAGTGTCTCTGAAACGTTGGAATTCGACTTAACTACAGACTTCTGGGGTAAAAATAGAAAATAAGATCAGGCAAGCTTGCTGTTAGGTGCTTCTAATATATCAGCTGCTTTAAACTATTCCGGCTTTCCGAAAGAAAAACAGCAGATATTTCTGTAATATATCTTCCACTACTTCAGTTCTTTTAAAATTATACGTAATTGCAGCCTCTGCACTGACAATATTCTTCAATTATCTTACGAATACGCAAAACTTTTACAGATCGAATGTATTCAGATGTATTCTTCTTATCAATTCCATCGAATTTTATTGGATATCAATAGAGATATTCAAACGTGCGAAAAATCTACTGCCAACTATTTTTTCCCGATCTTTATACATTAGAATTTTTCCCTGTAATAAAGTAATCGGATCCAACATCGATTGTAGGTCTAGCTTATGTAATTATAGAGATATTCCACACTACTTCTCACATGGTTATTTTATCTATAGATATAAGTCGGAGGCTTAAGCGTTAACTGAACTGCACAATCTTATATTGCCATATATTACAATAATATGCAGTCGGTTGCATTTTTTTAAGCACCAATAGGAACAAAAAGGATTCTTATCATAATTCGTACAAAGGCTTTTGTTATCTGTTGTAGTAGGCTGAAGATCTCTTGTGACAGCTGTGCAATTATTTATTATCTTTGTAAAAGAATTATATCAATATATATTGCTTTCAAGATGACCACAAGCGAGATATTCAGTAACAATTTGATCGATAGAATATTGGAAATTGTAATTATTATTTTTTTAATATATTAGATACACCAACACGATTTTTAATCAGATTCTAACAAATAATAGCACAGATGTTCATATGTTTAACAGATGTTATATCATTGATTATTGTTGCAATTACAATAAAGTTTCAGTTAATTTAATCAATGTAAATTTCTTGAATGATTCAAATCCTACACATTGTTGTAAGTTGACAACTCCATTAATTTTATTATTGCAACAGAACGAATAACGTATTCAAAATGTGATAGCAACTTGCAGACATCGATTTCCTAGTTATTATCGAGTTAATACGAAATAGAGTTTAGCAACAAGTCTTGCGGTTTGGTTTGGTTTGGTTTGGCTTGATTGGTTAGAAATTAGATACAGTAGACCAAATTACTGGACCACCTTGACTTTAACACCGTAAAAGTCGCATTTATAAACTAATAATAAATATTGCAAATCTTCCAGTAAATCAAATCTAGTGAGAAAGGTCTTTAATACTGGAATTCTCGCTGCATAACAGCATTCCTGGGCAGACTCTGAAACGTTTTCAGATCTGTTACGCAGAAGTCGACACGGTTTGCGAGCAAGATAGGGAAATAGACTTAGGAAGTGTTTTGTGGGTGTCTTTGCAAAAAATCAAACAGAGAGTCGGAGCTTTTTAACATCATCGTTTTCTTTGTGTTATTCAGGCGTAGGAGCAAATTTTGAGAACAATTCAAATCAATTGATGTTCCACGATTCTATTCCACTAATACGTGGAACAGTTTCTACCTTATTTGCCCCAGGATCAGCGTTATCTAGTGTCAATAAACTACTTCTTTTGATAGATATCGATTTTATTGTTTTGATGTCTTAAAACAAATCGAATCGCCATCAATTGGTAAACAGACGGAAAAAAAAATGATCACGACTGAAGTTAAATTATATTCGAATATTATTGATATTGTTAAAATCACGTTTCTCTTCAGGCTATTCTTTTAGAACGTCTTATGAGTCAGCCTGTGTGGACTAAAACTGTCGATATACGTATTTCAGATCAACATCCCTTATAAAGTCCCTACAAATTTATCTGTAGGTGGATATATTTTCTTCTACGACTTTATTTGTAAATACAGGAATTATAATTCCAACTGTCCGTGCATAACAGTAAAGTTTGTCTATTAATCGATAAATTATGTTAAAAGATCCGGTCTTTAGTGTAAAATTAACAGATTTTTTGTTTTCGAAGCAAATTGCTTTAATCGATTTTATAGAGGATTCTCAAGATCACGAAAGCGGTGAATTTACCGTAATTTAAAGTGTAAATGATAGTGGAAGTCTAAGCTTGCATTTTTTTAATGAAGTTTTTTACTTTAATTGTTTTGCTGTCGTGGTTTTTATCGCACTTTATTCAAGGTTCGATGGATTTCGTTTAAAAATATTCGAATTGTGAAAAAAGTGCATGTTTGTATAGTAAACCCAACTTTATATCGATTTTACGGTGCAATGCCTTTATGATTTTTAGATTTAGAATAGTGTTAAAGTCCATTACATGTAGACATGTTACAAAACATCCATTAATAACGACATTCATTGTTAAACTTTTGCAACAAATCTAAAAATCGATATAGAATTTGGTCGACTTAAAGATGGCCAAACACTGGACCAGTACTGGATGGCAGACAATCTACCCTGACACCGGAATGGCAACTATGATTGGTCTTTCGTTGGCTTAAAAATGATAATTGGCATGCACAGCCAAATGGAATGGCACAGTAATGACTAAAAGGCGGATATCTGCTCCAAAATGGAGCAAGGTAAATTCTAGTCTCTTGACAAATTCGTATAGAGCGTATTGGCTACAGCTGTTGTACTTGCATAATCTATCTTTTCTTGAGAAACGTTTTTCTCTACAAATAGAATCCGAACTACTCCGCACGTAGAGAAGCAGTGGACCAGTTGAACTGCTACCGTGACGTCGCGACATTACGGCGAAAAAACAGGTGCCTAGTTGTACCGTATTTCTATGAAATTCTGGCCGCACTCTTTTATTCTTTAAAAGACGGCTCGCCAGGGGCAACAAACTGATGTTTCTGCCATAGAATATTTTAAAAAACAACAATTTGTGACAAAAATAAATAAAAAGATAATTTTAAATTGTGAACACATTTTTGTTGATTTGTTCTACGTGTCTTTTCTTATACCTACATTTATGTAAATACATGCATTAAAATTAAACTACACCAATAGTGCATTTCGAGCGTTGTAATTCTAACCAAATGACCTTCAATCCGCCTTTTAGTAATGACATATGAACTTACATTTCCTGGGACCTTAAACATGCAAAATTTCAAAAGGATTCATTGACCGATCAATACATAAATAGTAAACTTACTGACACCTCTCTAATACGGACACTCCCTCTGCGGACACTTTTGCCATATGTCTACATTAATTTGAAATCTTCGTAATGCGGACAGCGTATTTTGTTACACTTATAATTGCATGTAAGGCAATAAGGTCAATTATACATTTCAGTATTACATTAGGATATTTCAGATGAATGCTAATTACTATGTACCATTACCTCCTCAACATACAATGAAGTCTCGGAGAGATCATTCATTTCGTGTGCTACCGCAGATTTTGATGCCTCCTAGACGTCAAGAACTATCATCGACAGACGCCGCTCAGTATATTATTAAATTCTTTAAGAGCCACTGCATGCTATCAGTTTCTAGTGGGCCGATAATTTGATCGGGCTGGCAGTAGACAATAGGTTATATAACTGCAAATTTGAAAATAAACAGTTCTGCTTCTAAGCATAGGCATGTTAAGGGGTTAAAAAAAACAATTCTGCATTTGTCGATCTATAAACTCACTATTGCTGTATCATCTTTTCACAATTGTATCTGTGTTATCTGTTTTATGAAAATATTTGGACGTTTCACTAATTTAATAAAAATACAACATACGTAGTAAATCTTATATAAGGAAATTTCAAATTGCAGAACCTCCCTAATACGGACAGTCTCGTCGGTGTCCGTTTTAGAGAGGTTTTACTACTATTATGTGTGTTCAGAATTGATGAAAGCTGAATACACATTGCGGACGGCATTATTTTGGGTGTAAGTGTTTTTTTACAATAGGGCTTCTAATGACAAGTATAAGTGACTTACATTTTTTTTTGTGGAACTTGGGCAAACATTCTGAGCCAGCCCTCAGTTAAACATTGGTGGCAATTTATTTATATGACGGAGCGACCCTTCTACATACTATAAACGTGAGCCTCTGATCGTAGACCAACCATAGCTAACCTGGCAGTCAATATAAATAAATTGGCAACTGATAATCATACGATAAGTGATTCCAGTGGCGTATAAATAGGGACCGCACAATGTAAGAAAAAGAAAATATTTTCATAAACATGTGCTTATGTGCAAAAGAAAAAAGCGAAAAAATTGTCTTTAAAAAAGTAGTTGACATATGAAATAGGTAGTCTTCTAAAAGCCTCCTATATACGCAATCTAAACCTCGTAGAATAATTAGACAAAATGTAGATTGTTAACATCACTAAAGAGATTTGAATTAAAACATTAGTGGAAATAAATGAAGAAGAAATTATTTTTAAATCAAGAAATCTTGCAAATAAATACCCAGAAAATACTGTTTAGTAAATAATTAATTTGAACACTGAAATACTGTCAGAACATTCAGATGTAGCAAGTACCTACATAAGATTTGGCAGATTTTTTATTCGTAAAAAAAAAGATGTATCATAAGCAGTTTTGATGACCTGTGCACTGTAACAATTACTTTTGATACTTCCTGTTACTTCTGCAACATCGAAAAGGTCATTTTGGAAATTAAATTTGATAAAAAGGTATTTGAGAAGCACAATGTCACAATCTCGACTTAAAGCTTTGAGTGAAAGTGATTACACACAAAATATTAATTTGGACGATATTATCACCGAATTTTTAGTAAAAAAAAACGAGCTTTTGAATAAACATATTATTAAAATAATTGTAAATAGTTCAAGTGTGTAACAAATGTTTATGAGACAAATTAATAGCATTTTATGTTACAGATCACCTTAATTTGTGGTAGTTCTTTTTTTTTAAAGAGGGCCCCCCGAATTTTTTTGCGGGCGGGCCCCAAGTAGCTTAGTTACGCCACTGAGTGATTCTTTTTCATTTAACAATAGTTTTAAGTACCTGATCCCTTTTGACCAAAAAGAAATCAAAAATTTTGTGGAGCAAGAATTCCTTCAAGATAAACGCGATATTCTATAAAAAACTAAAATTGTCAAAACCAACACATTTTTTTAAATTTCTTCTGTTTGGTAAATTAATGTGAATTTTTTCGTGAAACGTGTCCGATTCAACGAGTTCACCTCTTATAGTGTGTAGATATACAAAGTCACCCCCCATTTGTTTTTGTGCTTTATTGCGCGGTTATTTCCCTATTTCCTGTTCTTTGATCTTTCTCTCAATTATTTTAAAAATAGATTCCCCCGATTTATGTGTCTTGTTGAAATTGTTTGAAAACACCCAAACTCTAGAGCTGTTTAAATTGTTACAGTCAGATTACTGATGATCAGAACAGGTTAACAACACCACAATTGGTGTCAAGTGTTAATTGAAAATTGAATTTAACTTGCTTTAAGTCGGTTGGCATATTTTATTTACCATTTTCGTAACGGTAACTCAGTCTCGTTTAGTGAATGTATTTGACTACCTCTCACTTAAGTCACGTTTTGTCCCCCTCAACACATATGTCGTACAATAGTCATGGACGTAATAAATGCCCACTTTTTTTGCTTGGAGATTAATTGAGTCGCCGTTATTTGGTAATTGTGGAAACTTCAACATTTTCCCCAATAATTTGCAAATTACACAACACCCATTCATTTTACGTGTTTGTTTAACATGTTTAATTGTTCTTTCTCTTTGCTTTCAGGAAGACATTTAAAGAAACGGAATGCGGATTGTACTGCAACTTTTGATTGTGTTTCTACTTCACATTCAAACAATATTCGCAGGTGAGTTTATAGTTTGACAAATAACGAGAAAAATTCCAACAATGTCAACATTGATCAACTATGGATATCTGAAAGTTTCCTATTTAGTGATTTGTTGTTATTGTTGTTGTATGAAACTTTCTTAAGAATTTCTCACAAGTTTCCGTTCTAATTCAACGAATTATGTTCACGATTGTATAAATTCCCAATAATAAATCCTTCACGATTTGACAAGTTTGATTGACTCGAACACTTTCATTTGTCTAAAAAATTGCAAAATTGTGATTGTTTGGAACTCACTAATTTTTATCAATATTCGAATAATGATTAGAACATAAACAAATGTATATTATTGGACCACCTACTGTATATTCATTAATTAAAGTTTTTGCTGTAAGAATTATACGTGACCTATTGTTTCACTTCGAAATCTCTTTCAACCATCTCTTTCCCAATGTAATTATTTAATAGGTTAAAGGTGTTGACTTTTTTGGCTTTCACATGTTCTAAAACTTTTAATCAACTACCACCAACTCCTTCATGATTTAACAAATTAACACCTTTCGGTTTTAGAAATAAAGGAACGCCCTTTTGTTTATTTGATAGTGCCTTTATTTGACATACAATTTACAATTTGGTGTACATACAATAGAAACTATCTAAAAGCCATAGTTTTATTTCAAAATTACTGTGCAGCTAGAAACTACAAACATATCAGAATTCACACCTGAGTGCGATTAGTACACAGTTGGAAACCGGAGATTTTTGTTTGGTCAAAATATGCTAAGGGTTTGACTGCACACCTGGCCTGTTGAGGCGTTAAATATTCAACATCAGTCGCCAGTTTCTCACCTGTACTCTACAGAATCAAAAAAATTTTGTATTACCAATCTCTTTTTGTTCTTTAATAATAAAAATTTCACAACTCAATGTTTGACTAATTTTTCTTTGCTTAATCGAACAAGATTGATGACTTGATAGCAAAGTTATGATTAATCATTATTCAATTCTCCATATCGACTACTATTTCGGTATCTACATAGGATCTGTGTTTATTTTCTCTTCAAAATAGCTATCGTAATAGTTTGAATTAAAACTGTTAATATTGAATTGATGACACTTTAGAATCGGCAGAAACTTTCAAATAAATGGATTGTTAAACAAATAGGTCGGAGGATTTCTTTCTAAAGTCATTAATGGGCGATTTACAGTCGTTCTTAAAGTGGATCATTAATGTTGGTAACTTTCGGCCGATCTGTAAATTAGCCAAAGTCACGATTTTCATGAAAATTCTTCTGCGGCATGAATTTCTTTAGTAAACACAACTTTGACAGTGGAATAGGTGACTAATTGGAGTTTATCTCGTCAAATTATCTTACTTAAGGCTTCAATCATTTTTTTTGCGAACTTTAAGTTTCCATATTTTCCGAACTTAAAGGTGCAGCGGCTTCTAAGCATTGACTACAACGAGAAAATCTAAAGAAAAAATGTAGAAAAGAGCCATACCTTCAGAAAATTGCAAGTCGATTATAGTAGACCAAATTTCTTATCAGTTTTATGACTCGATGACTTTATGATCCCTGGAATTACTGTTAATTTACCAAAGAATTCGAATATTATTGTCTCTACTGATTTTGACTACCGATTTTATTAAAATTATTGGAGTAATTCTAAAGATCAAAAAGTCACCAGGTCCTGAAATCGATACGAAATTTTCCCAACTATAATAGAAAAGCTTACTAAATTCTCTCACAAAATTACGCGTAGAAAAAACAAGCCTACCACAAAGTCAAGAAGTCGTCTTGACTTCCTCAATTCATAGAACCCAATAAATTTTTAATTAGCAGTAACCTTAACATTTTTACAGTCTTGTGCGTATTGTTGTGGTAATTTTAAAAGCTATATTGTGTGTGCTTAAAAATCAACTGTTCTTTAAATTAACGTAAATCCCTGGTTATAAATCCGATTTTAAATCAACGCACAGTCAAGTTCACATTTAATATACGATTCTAAATAGAGTTTGAATGTTCTCTTTGTCAGATTTGCTCTCAAGCCGATTACCTCGAATGAATCATCTACAATATAAGTTACTTAAAGATTTACGAATTAATAGGCTTATTAGAAATTAAGTGCTATTTTCAAACATTTTAAATCCACTCGCGTGGAACGAGATTTATTTGTGAAGGTTGCACAACGATAAGTTTATACAGATCTGGCGCCAAGTCTAACTATTTTTTGGAATAATTGTAACTTCTTTCTATAAATTATACACAGTTTTCACCAGTGCCGGCCCGAGGGTTGTTTGCTCCGGACGCAATTCAGCCTCAGGCCGGCTCTGGTCTTCACACAGTCAAGTGCTTAGATGAAAGACATTTACTATATTGCATTGAAATTCTGAAAATTTTCTCTCAAAATCGATCGGTTATAAATTTTTCAATTTGTGTACCTTAAAAATGTGATTGGAATCAAAACAAATCTCAAAACCTTGGCTTTTTCAACATCAAAAACGAATGTGCAAGTTGAATGGATCAATGCGCTTAAAGAGTCAATGCGGAGCTAAATCTTAAATCTATAAAGATTGACCCCGGATTATTGTCCCTCGTTTGTCAACAGAAATTGAAATTGATAACAAAAAACTGGTTGTAGCTATTTGCATTGTTGATTGACGCAAGCAAAACACTTCGTTAAACAAAATTTGCATTTTTTTTCGAAAAGCCAAAGACACACCAACCTTGATCCGGTCGTGACTCTTCTATATTCTAAACGAGACACGTCTTTGTGTTTGCTTTTAATTGTAAATTAGCATTTCTCAAGAGCTTTAACGGTTCTCATTTATACGTGCACTGTTGTTGTACCACAGTATAGACAAGCGAAAAGACGAATAATTGTGCCATTTTTCAAATAGATACCAGTGCTTCAGACAATGTAATTTTACTTGTATCATTATTAACATTAGTTAACAGTTATATTGTGTTCGTTAATAACGCTAGATTCAATCTGTGAATTGCCTACATCAAGTTGTAGCATTATGAATAAATATGAAGAAACAGCTGCGCAAATCTTGAAGAAACAATCAAATAATTCCCTATTATTCAAAGAATAAATGCACTTACCGAAAACAATAAAGCATTATCAATATTGAACAATTTATATGCGGTTATTGTTAGTTTGTTCTGCATCAATTTCAAAGTTGATGCAATTATGCAGTTGCGTGCATCCTCTCTATCGATATCAATACGTATACCAAGAAGATTAACTTTTGCTGAATTTGCTTCATTACAAAGACCAACTGATTTTTTAACAATGTAACATGTTTCAAATAAACATGCTGAAGCAACTTTTACCAACATCATCAACAATGGATAATTCTTTTTCTTAAAATCAAAAAACATCACATAAAGAATTGTATGCAGATAACCGACTATTAATAGAAAATTGATTGTAATCAATATAAGTAAATTAATTGAATAAATATCGTTCAATTCACAACTGATATCGATTAGAGTTTCGTGTAGATTAATGATTTTTTGTATGATTCCGTTAAATTTGACTGTATCATTTGGATATTTTCGTTTATGGTTTGATTCATTGACTTTCTCTTGTAATAAATTGTTAATAATTTCAAAACGTTTTTGTACAACATCCATTGATGTACCGATAGATACTTTCATATTTATTACAATAAAATAAGGATAGAAAAATATTAAATTATCAATTAGTTTGATAGGCAATGTAAGCGAAATTAATACGAATTCACCTATCACATTAAAAATAATACCATAACAAATAATCAATATAATTGCCCATTTCCATGTTGAATAATTAGCGACAATTATCTCTTTGTAACAGTTCAATTTGATTAATTCGTTATCAACGTTTTGAATTTGTTGAATTAATCGCGACCATTTCGTTTTAGCCAAATAATTGGTAATCAATGTGGTAAATAATAAAAGAAAAGCACCAGTATATTGAAGCAGAAATAATATTTTAACAGTGCGAACTTTTGTAAAATCTTCTTCGACTATATCCATATATTTATCACAATTTATTGCTACCATTACAATTACAGTTGGTACAAATATTATCATTTGTATTGAACGAAATACAGAAATTGTTAATTCACCATTTTTATAATTGTAAATTGTTGTAGCAACAATATATGTGTTTTTATAGAACAGTGCGAAAATATTGTGAATATTCAATTTTCTCATTGTTTTTGTGGAGTAATTGCACAAACTACGTTCACTGAAACAACTTGAAGTCATCACTTGACTGATAATAATAATGTAATTGTAATTGAATGAAATTTATTGATTTCTGTTTTATTATGACTACTTGTTAAATAAATAAAATTACTTAATTTAGTTGATGAATATAATTCTTTTTGTATTTGCTAGTCATTGTTGTTTGTTGTTATTGTTCCAGGACTATGTGAAGTAGAATCAGGCAACTCGAACATAATTCTGGATATTGAAGAAAGTCGAGGGAAATGTAAGTCACTTTTAATTATTTCCACATATGTAAGATTGACAACCGAAATAGGGGCATTGGGCTAAAGATCTATCACACAAACTAACCACTTTCGGTATTTCTATATTGAGAAACGTTTTTGTCACGAACAGTTCTTTTAGACTTTACTATACGCAGATTTGCAATAAATACCTCAAACAACAGAATTTCCAATTTTGCGTCTCATTTTAATACATATTAAATGGACGTGAGTGTTTTGTTATTCAAATATGTCTACCTCAATATCCATCACTGTATAATAAATTTATTGCGACGTTAGACGGATATAGTTTGAGTGGTAAAGAAAATTTGATTTTTCAATGAAGCTACCGTTTCCTCCACAGTTTTGCAACCTGATGGACAATTCAGAGGCACAATCTCGATAGAACCTACTCGTAAAACTTTTCAAGTTCAATAAATCTCTCTGTTCAACAAAAATTAAAATGGATCCAAAAACTGATATCTTCAGAATACGATTTCTGAATTATTAAATTTTTCTTAAAGAGATTAATAGCTAGCCATACACGGGCAGATTTTTGCGGCAGATATCGGAGTCGTTGGTGAAATCGGTCAAGACATTGCTTCGTTAAGTGGGTAAACGGAACGAGCAATTTTGACGCCGATATCTGTGAAAAACGGATCTGGCCAACCTGAATCTTCCGTTCTCCCGTTACAGACAGATTTTTGCGAGCGTTATCTGTGAACTCACAGAACTGACAGATCGAAATTTGTCGATTCCCCTTAACACGTTATTTGTTTTTCGAACAAATTTTAGAGTACGAGATGTTTAAATTTTACCGCGGATTTTGTTGACGTGTGCGTCAACAAAATCCGTGCTAGACTTCACCCATGATTTCACCCACTTTGATCGTTGCTTTTTTCGAGAAAGTATGTGGTGTACCGTGTACATACCACCCGCTAAAGCAATCATTTTTCGTTTTGTCAAACATATGTTTTCGGCCATATTGTTTCACCACTCGATGTCGACTAAAAATCTGTCAGCGATCTCAGAAATCTTTCGTACTTGCTCGAAAATCTGGATCTGTCAGATTTTCGTCGTTGAACGATCTATATCTGACAGATTTTACCCACTAACGAGCATATCTGATCGGGCGACACATATCGTAGGCAACAATCTGTAAGATGTGATTTGTACGTTAATGCGCGACGGCCGACTAGATCTGAGAGATCAAAATCTGCTGTCCAAGTCGGACGATCTGGTCGGCCGACCAGATCTGCCGCAAAAATCTGCCCGTGTATGGCTAGCTATACTAGTGAAGCTCCAGAAATCTCGTTTCTCTACTCGTAGCGTCTCGAGAGATTAAAAGAAAGAGATCCTGTTCTCTCGTATCGACTCTAAAAGTGTGTCTCTCGAAAATATTCAAAAAGATATAAAAACTAATTAAAATTTATATTGAACTGCAATAAAATATCAATCAATCCACTACATATCAGTGCAAATTGACAATTTTTCAGAATTTTTAAGGGTACAAGTGGATGCAAAATTGCACACACTTTAGTGAGTGGGGTTTTTTTGAAAAAAAAATCATTTATAGATAAGAAAATATTTGCTTTTTCCAACATTTAGTGCATAAAATAATTGCCTCAATAATACAATCGAACGAAAACTTTTTATAAAATTTACATCAAATTGGTTAATGAACGATAAAATTATTTGGTCAACAAAGTTGGGGATATAACACGCGACGAGAGTCTAGACGAGAGCACTAATCTGTTGTTTTGTCTCGTCGAGAGAAACTGAGTCGATAGAGAAATTTGCTCACTAGTTAACAAATTCCTGAAAACTTGGGAATAGCCAGGAATATTACAGCCTGCACTTTATAAACAAATGTTAGAGATTGTAGCACATGTTTCTCCTCTTAAATTGTCAATTTTTAATGTCTCCTAAATAATACCGAGTACTATTTTGAATAAATCGATGCAATCGAGTTGTGATTATTTGCTTCGGTAAAGTGCGCAAGGTGGAAACTCATGATTTTCAGTACGTAATTTCTGATTTGTGCTCAAATTCATTCTGTAAATTTCAAAACATATACGTGTTTTTTCCAAAATCACCTCCTCTAGTTAGATAGCAAAATGGAAACAAATTGATAAACATCCAAAATGTTTACGAATACTTATGCAAATACGGTTCTTACACAGTACCTTTAGTTATTTTAATTCCAACTCAAATATTGTTCTGGATAAGATCGTTAAATTTTCTTGTGAATTCTTTTTGTTTCACTTGCAATAAAACGAGTTTCCAAAGATAAATATCTTGAGTTGTTGTTGTAATTTCTCCTTGATTTAATATCTTGTTTCTTAATGAATAACAGTGTCCTCTGGCACATTTTTGACCTTTTCAGTATTTACGAGAATTATTTTCAAAATTCATAATTATGAAAACATGAATTTCCACAACAAATCTGCTTTCTTATCGAACTTTTGTAACAATTCCTAGTCTAATCTCCTTCTCAATTATAAAAAAAAATGGTTAACATCGTGAATCTTAAAACAAAAAGACCTTCAAAGACAATAAAAAAATCAAGACTTAATAACTTAATAACAATTTTTCTTTACTTATAAGAAGTGGGTCAATAAATCGTAAACACTTGTTGTAATTTTTACGAATGATCAGCAAATATTCACAACTTGCATAATCAATTAAACAACACACAACCAAATAAACAATAATCATCATTACGTAATAGAATCAACGTAATTGATTACAATTTGATTTTGCAGCATTAAGTCAAGAAACCGTACCAGCCGAGTTACCAATATCAGGTGAACCAAATGTTGATGTATTCCTTGATCTATCATTTCCAAACGGTCCACCGTTATTCTTTTTAAATGGGAAAAAACTACAATTATTATCACCATTAGATCGTGATGAGAATGGCATTTCCCATATAGTGTTCCAGGTGAATTATTCTCACTTTTTATAATTGTTGCAAGGTGAAAGAGGAAGACTTGAAATGTGTGGATTACTTTCTATCCAATTATATTCGTTTATTTGTTTTTTTTTTTGAAATTTAATAGACCTATTTTATGAATTGTGGGATATTCTACCATATGGCAGCATAATAGAGTAACGATACTTATCTAATAATGGAAGTGTATTGTTTGACTAATAGGTCACGAAAACAATAGAAAAGTGTGTAGTTTATAAGACAGAACAACATTCTATGTTCTACTAAAGTCTTGAAACTTTTCCTAAAACAGATTAAAATTGTTTGATTGTATTTCAGCAAAAATACAAGTTTAACAGTATCAATATTTGTGAAAGTAGTTATTTATGATTCTTAACAAGATTGATCGGCATTAATGGTGATCATTTCAACAAACCTAAGGCTCGTTTATCATTGAGTCTATTAATTCATGAAGTAGTGACGATGATCTAGCTTTTTTTTTTGATTAACAACACAATTTCTTGGAGAACTTGTAAATGGTCGAACCTTTAAATGTGCCGTCAAATTCAAGGCAAATCTGTTTTTTGCCTGTCTGATACATAGAAGGCGATCGTATCGAAACAGGTCAAAAGCGTTACAAATATAAAATCGAAGTTTTGATAATTTTTATAGTAGTAGTAGTGACTTGACAGATTTGTTCTGAAGTCATAAAATAATACAATAAATTCGGTACCAATACACTTATTGTGTCTTTTGTGGAGGCCCAATACCGAAAGATGGGAGGGCATGGAGGATTATCCTCCTGATTTTCAACATGTATCTTTTGTGGTTTCGAAAGCGAATCTCTTAAGTCACTGCAACGACGGTACAGTTGCACCACTGCCCAAATTGGTGACAGATTTGCCCGATATGGAAAAAAAAGTGAAAAAGATTTCCTTTAAAGGTGCACGATTTACATACACGTACAGCAATTGTTGAGATAATAAGCATACATTGCTTAAGTAATTTCCGACATTTCAAGTCGACTTTTTGTTACAAAATTACTAATCTCTCTCCCAAAATTTTTCAGTTAATTTGTACAATAAAATCAACACATAAAAAGAAAACTATCCCTGTAATTGTAAGACTGAATGATATAAACGATAATGCACCCCAATTTGTGGATACACCCTACGAAACCAGTATATCGGAGGTATTATAAAGTTATATCGTAAAAATTTGTAATCAAAGAAAACAAAATTTCTACAGTTAACTCCAATTGGAACAACAATCTTTCAAGATATTCTCGCTAAAGATAAGGATTCTGGTGTCAATGGTCTTGTAGAATATTCAATAATACCAGGCAATGGTCTCATAAATGACGACGAAGGCATTGGTCGCGATCGTATTCATAGTGAAGACGGTTACGGATATTTTGCCATAAATCTACCGCATCAGGGTCAAGTTACTGTTAATAGGACATTGGATTTTGAAAAAACTCAACGTTATTACGTCACCATATTGGCTACTGTAAGTTGATTTGATCAGTTTTCAATTAAATTGCTCAATGACGAGAATTGATTAGAAGTATATAAAATTACTTTAGCACAGTTAATGTAAGATTAAGGTTTTGAGAGCAATGTTCGAAGAGAACAAACCAGTTTGTGAGTTAAAAACTAATACGGAAGGATAAACGATGAATTCTATCCTATTGACAATTTGAATTAGTTTCGTTTTTGTTTGTTTATGTTGGACAGGATCGTGCCCGTGATGAATCACAACGACTATCATCAACGACAACTTTAACCGTTAATATCAAAGATGATGACGATCAAAATCCATCGTTCATCTATAAAGGATGTATGCTATTGGATGGTACTTGCATCAACCCGGAATATTCCGCTTCAGTAAGTAATCAGTATTTGTCAACAGATTCATGTAGCTGTGGCACAATAATGATGTAATGTAGAAATTGTGCAGCTATAGAAAGTGTGCTTTTCTACCGTAAATTAAATAAAAAAATTGTTAATTGTACGTGATAGAGTTCCAATCATAGGATAACTTCCTTATTTCGATTATTTAATTAGAAAGCTTGATTACTTTCCAAAAATTTTCATAGGTGTCAAGTGGCGTATTGCACGGTATTCTTACTGTATCACCGGAGAAAATCCAAGCCGTCGATATGGACACCCTCAATTATCCGATACGTTACTCATTCGTCAGTGGAACACCGGACGTTTATGCCGACTACTTCAGAATCGATCCGGACACCGGAGCCGTCCGACAGATTAAGCCTGTCGATACGTCAACAACAAAGATGTTCAACGTTATAATTAAGGTAGCATAAAGCGACATTTTTGCATGAACTGTGTCAAAAAAAAATGTGTTTTTTTTTAATACATACATCTAAAAAGTTTCTTTAATAGATAAAAAAAAATCTCCTAAAACTTGAGCTTGATATCTTAAAAATTGAGCTGGCGCATAGGGGGTCCCCTTTCCCATTTAAAATACATTGAAAAAAGCTGTTTTTTTAAATTTTCAATGTAAATTAATATAGGAAATTAAATTCTCTACAAAAAAGATTTCCTCAATTTTTTGCTCAGCCTCATAGGAAAAAAGTTACAGAGCGTTAAAAAAGTGAAAATTTAAAACGAACCAAAAATGTGTATCAATTTTTTCATTAAATAGAGCAATATTCTTTTTTATTAACTTATTAGTAATTTTATTTTATATTTTATATTTATACACCGTTTTAATGTACCCGTTGATTTTTTTTTCAATATATTTACTATTCTTGACTATTAAAGTTCAAATAATTTTGTTTGTTACAATTTGGGTTTTCATCTTCAGTGGCGAACTGATTAAATTCTTCAACCAGAGCAACCCCTCTCTCAGCAAGATCGTTAACAACTTTAATATTTTTCTCAATACTAACAGTTGAAAGTAGACTTTACTTTACTAATATCTTAATGGTAAAGTGACACTTTTCTTCACTAGTGAAGAAAAGTGTCTTTTCTTTTAGTTTCTATTAAAAATGATGTTCAACAAGTTTTTTTGTGGGACAAAATCAACGCATTTTTTTTCTCAATATCACACATTTTTAACAATTCAAAAATACACAGATTAAATTTTGGAATATAAGAAAAAAAACAAACAAAAAACTGAGAATTAAAATACCTCTATCTTCAATTAAATTATATATTAATTATTCCCAGTGATTCAATTTAAATTAATTTCGGTTAATTTGAATTTAAATTTCGATTAAAAACAATTGCGTCTACCACAGATCGTCTACTTTAATGAAACCCAACTGAACTCGTCAAGCACCAAATTGCAAATGATTGGAAGTGTCTCTGGTCTCAAATTTTGCGACGCAAGTTGAAGAACTAGAATTTCTATATATACAGAATATATAGATATAGAAAATATGTATACAAAAATAGATTAAAAAAAAAAATTTTCGATGATTTACATTGAAAATTATAAAAAAAGTTTTTTTCCAATGTATTTTAAATGGGAAAGGGAACCCCCCATGGGCCAGCTCAATTTTTAAGATACCAAGCTCAAGTTTTAGGACATTTTTTTTAATCTATTAAAGAACCTTTTTAGCTGTATGTATTAAAAAAAAACCATTTTTTTTGACACAGTCTAATGAACAGTCGACACAGGCAAGCACATTTATGGACAGGGGCGCCCATGGGGGGGGGGGTGTAATAGCCACCGAGACAAGAATCTCTAGTTCTCGTCTCGTATTATTATTATTACTATTAATTAATAGGTACAGACGAACGACGAGAGACACATGTTTCCCGTCTTGTGTCGACGAGAGACACCTGTTCCTCGTCTTGTGTCGACGAGAGAATCCGAGACGACATAGCAGTTTTCTCTCGAAAATTGCGACTAGACGAGCGACCCCTGTCTCTGGACGAGAAATCTCCGTTAAAGTTATAAAAAAAAATAAATATTTAACATAAAGCAACACGAAAAATGCCAGCTTTGGCTAGAACCCAAACAGGCCTTAATTATAGTTGCCTGCTATTTATAGTTGTTGTTGCTGCTGCTAATAATGTAATTATGTAGATCTGGTATTAGCTCGATATTCCTTACAAGTTTCCCTTTTAATTGTAACATAGGCTCAAGAAGTATCAGAAGCGAAACGTTCAACTACCGCCAAACTATTTATCACTGTGAAACCTGTCGATGCAAATCCACCAGAGATCGAATTATCGGCCCCAGAAGGTTATGTTGATGAGAATTCACCGATCGGTGAAAAAGTTGTGGATATCAATGGGCGACCATTGATTGTTACAGTGATCGATAAAGATTTTGGTCCGGATGATCCAAAACCATTGTATACATTCGAATTAACCACACCGTATTTTACAATTGATAAAAATGGTTATTTATTAGTCAATGAGAATAATTTAGATCGTGATCCACCAAATCCTGGTAAATTTAAATTTCAAATAGTTGCACGTGAGAAAAACAATACCGCAGCTAGTGCACCAGTTTCACTCTTAGTTCATTTGAATGATGTTAACGATAATGCACCAATACTACCACTAATATCACCTGTTAGTGTACCAGCAGGTGATAAGAAACGTAAAATTGTCCAGATTAAAGCTGTTGATAAAGATGAAGGTGTTAATGCGCTTATCACGTATTCAATCTATCATGTTTCAAATAATGGTAATAACAAGTTTTATATAAATCCAATCACTGGTGATCTAGAAACTATTGGTAAATTAAATGCTGGCGATCAATATAGTTTAACCGTACAAGCCACAGATAATGGTGGCTTATCAACACAGGCCATCGTTGAAGTTACAGTTAGTCCCGGACCGAATACACAAAGTCCAATGTTTGAACAATCAATCTATGATATAGAAGTGAGCGAAGGCGCCTCAATTAACTCGACAATTGCTACAATTACGGTAATTACCACTTAATTCTTTGTGTTTAATAAATACGATGAAATTTCCGGAATTATAGGCGATTGATCCTGAGAACGATCCAGTAACGTATTCCATAGTTTCCGGTAATGACCTACGACAATTCTCAATTGGACCCAAATCGGGTGTGATTACGGTGATACGTCAATTGGACCGTGAGGATTTAACACGTTACAAATTGGTAAATATCTGCGTACAATCATAATTGTTGATAAAAAGCAAAATTTATTTTAGATAATTAAAGCAGAAGATGCCGGCAAATTATCAAGTACCGCAACTGTTAATATTAAAGTAACTGATATTAATGATAAGAATCCGGAATTTGTGGGCGATCCGTACAAGTTTACGATCAAAGAAGGTTTGAATCATACAAGTGTGGGTTTTGTGCATGCTGTTGACGCCGATGAAGGGATCAATGCACTTGTCACATATTCGATACCATTTGATCTACCATTTGATATTGATAATGAAACTGGTGAGATAACGACGAATCGTGCCTTAGACTACGAGACCCAGAAGGTAGAAAATTCATTTTTTATCTAATTACTGGAGTAATTTCTTTGTACTTTATAGAGTTATCAATTTGTGGTGACGGCCAAAGATGGTGCTCCGGATCCGAGAATTGCCACAGCTACCGTTTCGGTTGCTGTTATCGATGTGGAAGATGAAGTTCCTGTATTTAATAAATTAATCTACGAGGCAACTGTCCCCGAAAACGTTCCCGAATATTATGTAACTGATGTTAAAGCCGACGATCCGGATACGGTAAAGAAAATCACGTATGTCATCCACCAGGGCCCGACAGATCTGTTCCGGATCGATGAGACTAGCGGCTCAATCTATACAACACGTGGTTTAGATTACGAGAAAGACAGCCAACACGTTTTGATCATAGGAACTTTAGAGAATATGTCGAGTAAAGAAGGCAGTACCACTAAAGTCATCGTTAATGTTGAAGTGAGTTTTTCAGGCGATTCTTTCAGATCTAACTAAACAATTATTTTTAAGGATCGTAACGATATTCCACCGGTTTTCACAATAATCCCCCATCCGATCACTTTAGATGATGATGTGCAAATCGGTACAGCAGTCACAACATTAACAGCCACCGATTCAGATGGTACCGCCCCCGGCAATAAAGTACGTTACGAGATTATCGGTCGTGGTAAATCAACGAAATATTTCCAAATCGGTACCGATGATGGTGTGTTACGCGTTACGAACGATTTGAAGAAGGAAATCGATACGGAATATCAAGTTGATGTTCGGGCTTACGATTTAGGCGAACCACAATTATCATCCGTGATCACTGTTGATATTTACATACAGCATGTTGCTACAGTTGCACCTGAAGTCGGTTTAAGATTTGCCGATACTTCATACAGTATCCAAGTGGCGGAGAATTCAACAATCGGCCATAAAATCAAAACGTTAACAATTGTCAACAGTAAAACACACGGTGGCAATATTCCGTTGAAATGTTTGATTATTTCAGGCAATGAAAAGAGTAAGTTTTGGATTAATTAGGGTAATTTTATAGTGATGATGATTTTTCAGGGAAATTCATAGTTAATGTGACCGAAGATAGGAACTGTGCATTATATTTGAATGAAACTCTCGATTACGAAACAGAAGAATCTTATCAGATTGAAGTACAAATTATGTCACTTCAAGGTTTTATCAATAAGGAATTTAGTGTTACACAAGTCACGATTAGCGTGACTGATATCAATGATAATAAACCATTCTTTATCTATCCGACAACAATAAAAAAATACTATTCCGCAATTAATGACGATTCGCCATTATTAACGACAGTAACACAAATTAAAGCCGACGATAAAGATAGTGGCAAATACGGTAAATTACAATATACATTAATCGATAATAATGATGATTATTTTTCAATTGATCCAACGTCTGGTGTTATCAAAACAAAGAAAACATTTGAGGATCTCGATAAGATAGAATTACCGTTTCGATTGAAGGTAAAAGCTCGCGATAATCCCAATTCAACAATTGATTATTATGAAATCGAAACACCAATGATCATCAATTTAATATCACAAGAGAATCGTTTGATTCTTGTTATTGGTGATGCAAAACCGGATATTGTTCAAAAGAAATTAAATCTAATTACAAATGTGATACAAGAACAATCCGGTTTATTTGTTGGTATCGAAAAATTAACAACAAGAGAATTTATTAATAGTAATGGTAGTTTAGAGACTGATCCAACAGGAACTGATGTATGGTTCTATGCAATTGATCCAGAAACCGATAAGATCTTATCAAGGAATCATACACTAGTCAAACGTTCAATATTCGAGAAATCAGCAATGGATAATATAACGTTCGATATAACTGGACAAATACAAAATACCGCATTTAATATACACGAACCGATTGTTTTGCATAAAATTAAAACAGCCACCGTTGCATCGTTCAACGGTGAAGTCTTCCCGTACGCTTTAATTATAATCGCTTGTATTATATTTATACTTGGTATTGTTGGCATTATCTATATTTGTGTATCATGGTCGAAATATAAATCGTATAAGGATCAAATCCAACGACAATATGTCGTGCCAGCTAGTCCGACACGTTACGATACGGTTTATGTGGAACCGAATTTGAAAGAATACGAAACACAGGTCCTGCAAATGTGTGTACCTGTCGACGATCCGGACGATTATAACGATCTCCATTTGGATTTCAGCAATAAAAACCATGCATTTAGTTTAGAGAATGTTAGCTATATTAGTAAAGAGAATAATTTAAAGAAATATGGTAAAAGGTTTCGTATAATTTTTGTTGGAATGTTGATCTAATTATTGTTACTTTATAGGACAACAAAGTCCGGTTAGTAGTGAATCGGCGACAACGGCTCGAGCTTCGAGTGTTGGTGGTGGTGATGGGCATAATCTATTAAAATCGACCGGTGAACACTCATTGAGACGTGGTGATCATCATCATCATCATCATTATAATAATAGTCGGTCATCGGATGATGAAGAAATGAACGCCAGTCCGACAAATGAGAATGTTATGTTTAAAGAAAAGAAAGACTATTCGCATATAGGGTTCTCTTATGATCATTCACCTATAGAAACTACCACCGAATTGTAGATAAAGTCATTTATTTTTAGTATGTTTTTTTTTAAATTTAATTACGTAAGAAATAATTTTGTACTAAATCAATAATTTATTGTGTAACGTGAACATGAATATAAGTCAATTATTGTATAATTAGAAGGTTGTAGGTACTTAATTTTTTATATTACAAATAAATATTTTAATATAGTACTATGTTTCTGGCACAAACAGTCAGACTAGGCGTTAAAGGGCAATTTAAAAGCGCCCTTTAAAGGAATGTATCCTTCAGCAGTCAAAACTTCTACAGAAACTTGCTTATTTATTACAAAATTAATATTTTCTTTATTCTTTATTTTGTCTGTTATTTTTCCACTTCAGATATCGTCTAAACTGCAAGACGTTCTTTTTTAGAGAAGCTCAAGGAAATTGGTTATAGGAGCGTAAAAAGTGACTATTTTTACAAATAAAAAACCTCAAAATAAAGTTAAAAGTTACCCTAATTTGCAAAGAAACATTTATAGTAAAAAACAAAAATATCTGATCAAGACAAATGCTTCAAAAACATCCCCTTTTCGGCCTCTCTACTGCTTGTTGTAAGATGATCCTTGTTAAATTAAAAAAAAAACAAATAATTTGTGGAATTTCAGAAAAACGTAAATATCCCATCCAAAAGCGTAAATTATTATCTCACTATTATCAAAAATATCTATAAAACAAGAAGAAAATAAATATCTTCTCTGATGTGAAAAAAATGACTCACGGTTTGGCTCCAGTTCAGCTGTAACAAAAACAAAAAGAACAATTGAAATTCCTAAAAATCGATAATTAATTTTGAAATTACCATTTCCATGGTAGTCCTGAAGCCGATTGGCGTGGGATGTTTTATCTTGTTCACAAAAACACTGACACTAAGCACTTCTTACACCAAATCACTAAGGCTAAGTTCACATTTCAAGCACAATTTCCGAATTATTATTAAAAATTATTTTCAAAATACATATTATTAAAACGATGTTAACACTGCAAAGTCGAATAGCTAACTGTCACAAGAACGAAAAAAATTTTAATCATTTTTATCAAGAATTAAGAAAGCCTTGAACGTATATCATGTCTTCTTATCAGAAAAAATGTCGAGATACGTTTAAATTTTATTCAACTTATCAAACAAGGAAAATTACGTAGAATTTTTAAAAGAAATTAAATTTGCAATAGAAATATAGTGACAGGGGAAATGGGCCAAATAATAAGTACCTAACTCTCGAAAATTTCTAGTTACAGATGCTACTATTGATGCACTATGTTGAAAGCCAAGGGAATTTTTTTTTATTTATAATAAGCTTTTATTTCAACCTTATCAAATTTTGGTGACTGTAAAATCTCAAAATGTTAAATTCCTTCTTTATCTTGTGTGATAATTCTTGGAGTTTTTATTTTCAATACTGAAATCCAATTCACTATGAAATCATCAACGTCTATGAAATCAATTTCAACGACGATGACATCTTTTCAATTGTTACTGTTTATTATTCCTAATCAAAAGAAAAAACGGTTTTTCTAGAATTTGGCCTGAATAGACATTTTAATCTATGTGAGCGGCATAATTTTAGAGGCGGCACTTTTTAGTGGATCCTGAGTAGAATTGTGTTGAAAGCCCCTGATGAACCACTACCTTAGGACTCTTGAGAACTGCTACTAAATATGGAAAATCTGATTCCAGTTGGAAAATGTTGTTGACTGATTGAAGGTGGAAAAGTCTCAGATTTAGGGATAAATCATTGATCGATACTATGCCAGGTCGTCAGACCTCGTAGATCGTAATAGAAGTTCAGTTTTTATAAAATTCTCTCAGTCAAAATTTTAGAACAACAAAAATTAGCGTTTTTTTAAAGTACAAAAAATGACAACCCTACAACTGCATTTTCCCAATGACCTGGAATTTACCAAACCCAATAATCAAGTTCTTTCAAAGGTTCCAATTGTCTCCTTAGCCTCAATCCCTTCAACTGTATTGTGCCCTTTATGTACGGTGTCCCAGTTAAGTGATCCACCTCGTTTGTTTCTGAATTGAAATGGAAAAGTATTTAAAGAAATTAGACTACAATGTCTATATTTCAATTGACCGACACGATTTTCGTTCTAGCTGTTTTGGAAATGCCAAAACATCATATAAGGACCCGAAAATGATTCAATATGAGTCTTTTTATTTCTCTTAAAAACTCCTTATTTGCTACTCCAAAAATAAAATCGGAAAGTGCGATTCTCCCGGCGCCTCCACCATTCTGAACGATGAATTGTTACGTCTTTAATCTGAAATACAGTCTTTAACTCGAAATTGTGTTCATTCAGGATGTTCATTGCAGTTGATTGGTTTCCTAATATTTAATTTTGACGTAGGCTTTTTTTCATCAATGAATTGATTGATCCCAGATAAGGTCTAATTTATTTTTGAGCAGCAAATGAGAACTTTTTGAAAGGAAAATATTATTTTCATATCAAATTCATTCGCAGTATTCATTGTAGGTAATTGGTTTCCTAATATTGAGTAATTTTCGAGACCTTTTGGGGCGTTTTGTATAGACATTGTAGTCTAATTTCTTTAGATACTTTTCCATTTCAATTCACAAACAAACGAGATACTTTAGGTGGAACACTGGGATATCTTTACAAAACACATTTTTTTTATTTTTTCCACATTTTTTTGTTACTGTGAAGATTTATTTAATTGCATATATACGTTATTGATAAGAACCGAACTAAGGATTTTTACTTAACATAATTTTTAAATTTGCTCTTCAAATTACAATTCTTTTGTTAATTAACATTTAGTTAGGTCTAGCACTAGTGTTAGTGTAAGTGTTCCTGAGGAAGGACCCCAGAATTCCTTTGGAGATGGCAAATTTTCAAATGAGTATATCTTTTACAATACTGACAGTTTTTCTCTCTATTTTTGTTACACTTATGCAGTTATCAACTGAAAGCAAATCGTGAGTCTTTTCTTGAACACAAACGATCATTGCTTTTTTCCTGTTATCAAAAAAAAACTATTTTCGATGATATAAAGTTTAGTTTCGAAATTTAATTAATATATGCTGAATTATTTTTGAAATAACGTAGAAAAGTAACTAACGAAGATGTCAAAATACATAAGAATAGTACACTTGATCATTAATAATTTCCGGAGAGGGGTGACGAAAATAAACTTACCTGGGGCGCCTAAAAACCTCGGGGCAGCCCTGTATGTGAGCACGGTGTCTCAGGAAAATATCGTTCACGAAAACGAAACTGGTTCTATCTAAAACAAAAAGCAATTTGATTCTTCTTTGATTTGTTAGATGTTAAATGTGTTAAGCTGTTAAATATCATCTAGTTGATGAATGAACCCGTGCAATATTGCTTAGAGAAGGATTCAAAAACGAAACAACAGCGAACAATCTGTTTTTGCTGCAGGAAAACATTTAAAATATTGGCCAAACAGTCTAGAAGTAGATTTGCCTTTCCTGTTATACAGAGTATCCCTCCCAGCTAACAGTTATATAAAATATTTTTGTCTTTTAAAAATTTCTCATTTGCTACTGGAAAATAAAATTGATAAAAGCTGGAATTTTGCGCGATGAATTGTAACGTTTTTCATCTGAAATACAGTCTTTAACCCGGAATTTTTTTAACAGAAAAAAATTAGTTTCATATCAAGTTCATTTCCTAATATTGAGTAATTTTCGATATCTGATATGACGTCTTGACATCTGCAAAATAGGTAGAAAGTAAATTGTTCTATTCACAGATAAGTGAGATTTGATGTGAAATTGGGACACCTGTATGTACAAAACAGGAATCGCTTCACTGAGACTGCTGCAACGACAAAAATATGTGCAAAAGGCTCTTCATTTGTACTACAGTTAGCGTTACTGCTTTATTTGTTGCTCTCTACTCTCATCTGCAAAATACATGGCGTTATTTTTCTAAGCTCCACGATAAGTTGGGAAAAAAAGAGAATCAAACCGGTATAAAGATTTGAACTGTGCAACAAATAAAACCAACAATTGCTCTATATATAACAAATTTATTTACAAAATCTATATACATACATTATTATAAAATTCCTTAATACAATCCTTATCTACATTTCTATTACATTTTATTTACCGAACAAAATATGCGCTCTGTAAATAAAAAAGTTAGTAATTGTTATAAATTTTACATAGTGTTGGCGACAGGATTTTGGATTTATTTAGAGAATACAACTGTTAAGCTACATCTATTATTTATAAAAAGCTATATATTTTACATAGATAGGTTTTATTATTAAATTCTAAGTTAATTTATTAAATTAACAACTATAAACATACATTATATCCCATACAAAATCGTCTTAGTTACGTAATCGACATGTTAGCAAAGTTTTCATAGTTCGAGTCAATCAAGGTTCGACATTTTCAAGAGCTTTAAACAATTCTGTACGATTATTGGTTAAAAAGTAATTAAATAGTTGAAGGAGTTTTCTGGGACAGTCAGTATAATACTACATTATAACGAAATAAGCAACTATAATATTGAATAGTTTTCAAAACTGTCGACTAATATCACCCAAAATAAAGTTATGGAAAATCATTCAGAGCATAATCATACAAATCCTAATTAATAACGGATAATCAAAATTACCTTCATATACTTTATGTTTAATAAAAATAATTTTAATTAAACCAAAAAATTCCTAAATTATGAGCATTTTTTTAAAGATTATCTCCCTATTTACTCGCTAATTATTTACCAAATCTAGACGCTATCGTGTACAAGGAATTCAACAATTGCAACGCTCTGGCGTCTTCTGATTCCTCATGCAAATTCGGATCGACAATTTTTTCCAAATTACTATTCTTTACGTGTGATGTTGGTTCATTTTGAACACCACCATTCGTACTGGCTGTAACTAAAATTTCATGATGATTTGGCAAATTTCTACTGATCAAATCATGAATCGGTACAGCTTGTGCTTCAATTTCCTTTGTAGCATTCTCACCACATTCACTAATCAATAAGAGAATTAAGCGTCGCGTTAACGGATTCGTTTCAATCTCTTTCATTTTCTTTAAAAACTCATCTTCAGTTGTATTCAATTTACGCAAGATTCTCTGCAAACGATTGTCGTCGTGTGATTTAGTGTTGTTCATGAAATCAATCAAAATCCCATGAACTTGTGTCGAATTCAATGCCAAACTTGGTAGAGCCCGCAATTCGTATTTGATTTCATGATGGGGTTCGTCTAACGGTGGCGATAGCGAAGCTGGTAAGGTTCCAACATCCGTATCCTCCTCCGATTCGGGATTTGCGAGCGTTGTTGCAATAATACTTTGTGTTGTTGTTTCGAGATTCTCGTTAATCACAGCTGGATTGAAGGTGAATGCTGTCTTCCACAATTTGGTAGCATCCGGTGATCTGGTCCAGTGATTATTAGGTAGTGACGAACTTGCAGTTGTTGTCTCTTGGTGTTTCTCATCAACGGTGAGTTGATTGAATTGGGAAACGAAAGATTGACTATCGGCGAGTTGAAGGTTTTCTTGTTCGGGATTCAGTGAGTTTCTGCCGCTATCGAAATTGTTGGTTGTATTGTATGCGATAAGATAGCCCCATGTTGGTTTTGCTGCCGGTGGTGTTGGTCGTGTTGGGAAAACTGGCGGAAAACTCGACTTCACATCGGCATCTGAAAAGTTTAACAATTCATCTTCGATTTCCGATGGCGTTTCCTCGGTTTCTCCACTGGGTGGTTCAGTTGGTCGGACTTCTGCCAGTACTTTTCGGAACGTCACAGGATCATCGAGGTAAGAGGATAGAGCTTGGGTGAAAACCTTTGCTAATTGTCGGACATTAGGATTTGGAGTTGCGCTCTTCGTATGGGCGCCTTCCAGATCACTATCATCATCACTACTTAATAACGTCGTACTCTCCGCAATGTCTTCTTTGTTATCGTTGAATAATTCATTATAACGCTCCATAGTCATTTGTGTTAATAAAGCCGTAAGCCTCTTTTTCTCGATTTCAGTTTGAGTCAGATCATCATCTTCACGATCATCCTCATCACCACCATCAACAGTGCCTTCTTTGTCTTCATCGAGCCCATCCAAAGCATTTGCAAAATAGACAGCAAGTGTATGGAGGGTTTGCGGACCAGCTGACGGCGGTACCACTAAGCCAGGCCGTGCTGTTTCACCGAAACGTTCCTTATTCTGTGCCATTTCAGCTAGTGCACGAATCATACTATCGATATTTTCGAATGTCGATGGTAAAGTTGATTGTGTTGTTGAAACAACATCATTTTCCGGTGTTGTCTTGGAGAACGGACTAGCAGAAGAAACTCTGTAAGTCGGATATGTTGGAGCGATCGTTGATTTTTGTGTCATTTGTGTTGTAACTTTCGGCAGATAACTGGCGCCGGATGTTGATAATTTGAATGGTCTAGGACGTTGGAGATCATTTGTGAATTTGAAATTGCCATTTTGATCAGGTAAAGGAGTTGGTGTTGTAGATGTTGTGTAACCAAATGTAGAAACTGATGAGTAACTGTCACTTGTAAAACTGGAATTTTTCGTAACTGAGAAACTTTGCGGTGAAGACGTTGCAGTGTAACTTCCATAAGCAGGTTTCGAGTGCAAGATTTTTGCAGTCGTACCCAGAGAACTAGCAGTGTAAATTGTTGGCACTGTGGGTGTTACACTGTTAACAAATTTACCATAAACTGTAGCGTAGTCGATAGTTTTCTTAGTATTGTTCTCTATTGGTGCAACTGTGGTACCAGAAATTACTTTATTTCGTTCAGCATTAAAACTGTTCACAACCGGAGCTTCGAGATCTAATAAAATACTACCTGTAGGTGTTGATAATGCGTTTGGTGTGATCGAAGGTGGGGTTTTTTCAGTTGAAGCCACAATTGAAGGAGTCGTACTATCTTTTGCATTCAAATTAGTACCAACTTGACTCCCAATAAACGGTCGACCGTTATTGATCGGTTGAGTTGTGAGATACTGTGGAGTTACAGAGGAGATTGCAGAAAAAATCTTGTTAGAATAATATTGAGGCTCCTTTATATCAGAGTAAGTTTCTCGATGGTTCGGATGAACAGTTGGTTTGTAGGATTGTTGTATCGAATTAACGCCGTTCTTGTAAAAAGATGCAGTTTCTTGAGGAATCTGACTCTCTTCGGATTCTGTAGGATCATTTGCTGGTACACCCTGTTTGTTAGTAGCTAGACTTTGCTTCGATGTAGCATCTTTACGTTCAAAAGCAATTCGATTGGTACTAGCCCCATTTGATTCTTGTCTCTTATCACCGGTACTAAAAGTACCTGCGTTTTGACTTGATTTATCCACAATATCTTCACCTAGTTTATTAGCGATAAAGAGGTTTCGATTTTCTTGTGGCGTTGTTGTAGGTATCTGACTACCACCCAATCGAGTACTGACTGTTAATCGAATATTTTGATTTTGTTCTTTTCGTGGCGTCGTTATACTGTTAGCTTTATTGTTAACAAACTGATTTTGGTGTGGTTGTGATGTTTTACCGTTAATTCTGATATTCACGTACTCTGGACTTTCTCCAAGTATCGATTCGCGTTGCAACTCAATTTCCTTCTGGTTATTTCCAGCAGTTTGATCGAATTTTCTTGAGAATTGTTGACTATTTCTCGTCAAAGGGGTCGGTGGATTTTCAAAATTTGGCGTTTTTTGTCCTTTCTGTGTCTCACTAGATAATTGTTGACTATTTCTAGTAAAAGGTGTCGGTTGACTTTCAAAATTTCGCGTTTTTTGTGCTTTCTGGCTAGCCTCACTAGAAAATTGTTGACCACTTCTACTCAAAGGTGTCGGTTGACTACCAAAAGTTGGAGTTTTCTGTCCTTTCTGTATAGTTTCACTAGATAATTGTTGACTATTTCTAGTAAAAGGTGTCGGTTGACTTTCAAAATTTGGCGTTTTTTGTCCTTTCTGTGTCTCACTAGATAATTGTTGACTATTTCTAGTAAAAGGTGTCGGTTGACTTTCAAAATTTGGCGTTTTTTGTCCTTTCTGGCTAGTCTCACTAGAAAATAGTTGACCACTTCTACTCAAAGGTGTCGGTTGACTACCAAAAGTTGGAGTTTTCTGTCCTTTCTGTATAGTTTCACTAGATAATTGTTGACTATTTCTAGTAAAAGGTGTCGGTTGACTTTCAAAATTTGGCGTTTTTTGTGCTTTCTGGCTAGCCTCACTAGAAAATTGTTGACCACTTCTAGTCAAAGGTGTCGGTTGACTACCGAAAGTCGGCGTTTTCTGTCCATTTTGTCTAGTCTCACTAGATAATTGTTGACTATTTCTAGTCAAAGGAGTCGATTGACTTTCAAAATTTCGTGTTTTTTGTCCTCTCTGTGTAGTCTCACTAGAAAATTGTTGATTTTGCTTGAACGTTGGCGACGAAACAATCTCAAAATTCCTCCCCTTCTGTGAGGCTCTTACACTTGATTGTTGTTCAGTTCTCATAATAGCACCATGATCATCACCATTCGAATAAACACGTCTTGATGCTTTCCGGCGTGCATTGTCTTCGCGTAATTGTTCAGCACTTTCTAAATACAAATTCGGTGAATTTGTACAATTCACTTTGAACCACCATTCGCAGATCAGTTCGGATTGTTGGAAAATCGTGCCGTTCGGACAGAGGAACGAGATCTTTTTGCCTTCTTCACATATATGAAAAACCTAACAGATTGATTTTATTATACAATAAATAATTCGATTAATTTTCAAATTGATTATACTTGACAATCCGTTTCTAAATCAGCATAATAGCCGGCTTCCATCTCACGACAACTGAACGTTGTCTTGGGTATGTGCGATAGTACCGGAAAATCGACACCGGGTTTCCCGTAAACTCCTGGAAATCACCAATTTAATATTACAATAATTCTAGACAAGTCGTGATGTTACCTTGGTAGAAAACAGGCTCTTCTTCGATATAATTTTGAGAACTGTTGCCGCTGTCTATGCCGCCAACCACAGAATCGTCTATCTTCAGAGCGTCTGTATGAGATAGACAATAGATCAAAAGAAACCATGGTATTAGGTCTGTAAATTAAAGAGCAAAAATTGCGTTGAGATTGAATTGTGTAAAAAATTATGAGATTGTAGAAGAAAATTGTGCTAAGCGGCTTAAATTTACGAGGACAAGGCAGATATGTTATTTGCAAAATTATTTAGCCAGCAGTTCATGACCTCTATAAGAATCTTCAAGTGTTTGCATAATAAGATACGCCTTCATCTTTCTAATTATCACCGTTTTACTCACAATCAGAATTATTAAATTAATATTGTTGCAAAATATCCAACGACATACCAACTGGACTGTACTTACCCTACTTTATCTCTTTTACAATTTACGTAAACAAACATGATTTAAGAACGATGCAAACCCCATATTTACACGCTCGGATGGTGGAACAATAGCTGTTACTTAGAGAGGATCTTGGGCAATAATAAACAATAACAAAAACAACATCAATTTGGAATTACAAATTTGTATCAGTGTTACTGTAAAAAAAAATTGGTAAAATAATTTGAAAATAAAGGAAAACGAAGCATCGGAAGACTTATTCAGATGAGGCAACTATATTGTTTTTTAATCTTTTTATATTCCAGTCCATGTACAAATAAATTGCAAAAGAAGAACAATCGACCTTTACTATTACACAATTTAAGAATTTCATTCAACTAGACCGAGTATGCTAATTGCTCCAGTTGAAATTAATCATTCAAAAGTGAGTAATTTGTTCACGAATTTTGATGAGAATTTACTAATTTGATATTTATTATCAAAAAAAAAAAATCAATTAGTTAATCAGACCGTCAAGGATAAATTCAGCTGAAAGTAAGAACTGTTGATCATCATCTATCAATAGATTTAGTGATGAGTCAAATTCTACATAAAACAATATATTGAAGATGCTTAAATATCACGCTTAAATGACAATTTTAATAAGTTTTTTTTTGTTGTTAATATTTAGAAAGGATAGGGCACACCTTATTATGCATAATTTAATTGAATAAAAGTGTGTTGTTAATTTTAATAACATTAAAATTGTGCTTGTATGAATTTTGTGAAAAATATTGTTTATTATTTGTTTAGAATAATTTTACGAAATTTCATCATTAATTAAAGATTTATCGTTCTATTATCAAGCTTAAAAGTTGAAATTGTGAGAAATTAAGAAATTTAAAGTTGGTGAAGGCTTACTTGGTTTGGATGTAGAACAGCTCCTCATTTTGCCAGCACCTGAAACCAAATTTATTGATTATTATGAAATTTGTCCAATTGGCAAATAAAACTCTATTTTCTAAGAACAGAGACTATTTTATAACAAGCCAAACACTGAAACGATTCTGTCGAAAATCATGATTCCTCTTGAGACTAGCAATCAGGGTTGGTATTTGACCCTAATATTAGAGAAACCGAAAACTATACTGCAGGGTGAAATCAAGTTAAAAATTTCAACTCAACTGAAATGATGACTTATTTTCGACCATAGTAGGTTCAAACCATTTTAAAAGCACGTTAAAAAAAATAGAACGACGTGCAATCCGGTTGAAACGAAGCTTTAAATTAGCATTTACATCATGTAGAAATTTTACATGTAAAAAATTATATAAAATACATACGTAAATTACATGCCCATCCTTGATGAGAAGTATTATTTACAATATTTAGGACATTGATTGGTCATACGGTTTAAGTCACAAAGCTTCCAATGAATTTTTCGGATAACAAGTGAAAAAAAGGCATTTTAAGATAAAAATTCATTTTATCTGTGATCTCATCAAACAAATAAAGTGCCACTTTCATGATTCTTGGCCTGAATAGTTATTACCTAACAATTTTCGGCAATGACACCTAAATTAATTAGCACTTCTATTATGTCTTGTCTCTTGAACTTTATAAGATTCCTTCTATGAATAACAAAGTTTCTGCTAGTAATACGTCTTGAATTGTACAGACCACATACAAATGTCAATCCAACACAGTATTCGATGGAGAGAAATTTAAGATTCATGTGTATTTTAAGAAATAAATAAGGCAAGAGAAATTAAAGAGTTATTTTATTGTTCGATCAGTGTCATTGAAATTGAAGACAAGTGATAAATTTGTACGAAGACGTTCTAATTTTGGATACTTCACATGAACGAAATGTTGGATCTCTTCTGCTTCCCAACATTCTTAAAATTGGCCAATTTTCGAAAGTATAATCCAACGGAACAATAGATCATAATAAGAAATTTTACTCATATTTTAACGGTAATTTCCAATAAATAATGGAAGTTTGTGGAAAAACGTAAACATATCAAAAAATTTTAATTTATATCTGTAGTGGAAATTAAAGATTTTATTTACGACGCAATCAAATTAATCAAAAAAAAATTAATAATTCCATTAAGATGTAAATTCAATCTCTGTGAATTTTTAATAACTATTCCTCCTTAATTTTATTGTAATTGTTTCTAATTCGTATCTATTACGAAAGAATATCTAACTACACTAAATTAAAAAAGAAAGTAAGGTAATGATTGTTACTTTCATTTAAAAAAAACAGATACTATTACTTTCATTATTCACACATTTAATGCAAATTGATGACTTAATACTCATTAAAATTACAAATTTCCAATATTTTTCAGCGTAAACAGAAATTAATCGCTGGTTGTTGACAAAAATTGATAAAAACGTTCACGATTAAAAACTCGAGTAGGTGAAATTAGTGTTTTATCTACTTTTTTCTAAAATAATATTTTAATGAATTTCGTCCAAGCATAAAAACAATGAATGAACGAACGACCTAATTCGAACGCTTTTGCCGTGAGAACTTCTGTTCCATCTTACCACGATATTCGATTACGAAAGATCTCTGTAATTTTTATGAATCGTTCGAATCATTCAGCTATTCGAAAAAAACAAAATTATTATAAACAAATTGGGAACGAGTAAGTGATTTATTATTGGTTGATTATCGAACAAGTTCAAATTATTGACACGAATCTCCTAAATACCACAATGTTTAACCTTAAACGTTTACGATTCGTACAATTCAACCTTATAATGTGATTCTATTGTATTCCAAAATTATCGTGTTTGGATCTTGACAAGTCGTGAATGTTCCCGGAGCACATCTCTTCAAGAACGTGGAGCGGTTCGAACGTGGGGGATTCCTGATTTGATCAAGTTGACTGCAAAGATTCTTACATTCTCAAAAAAATAACTTTTACGTTCCTATTTAATCTTCAAACAAATTATCCATGAAAGGTGATTTCCAATTAACAAATACAAAGAAGGAATAGTTTACGGGCCAAATAAGATTGAATCTTGTATATTATCTTGTAAATATTAAATATATGAATAGTTGATTGTAACGATATCAGCCGGCTTTCAATTTCAACGAACAATATTGTATCATCGATAACATCATAGCGCATAATAATTCTCCAAGTCATTTCCTGGTTGATCGTCGGAAAAGTGAAAGAAACTATCGTTAGAAGATAAAAAAAAATTATGATAATTATTTAAAAATACGAATAGTATGATAATCAGGATGATTAAAGAATTAGTAGTAATTGCAAAAAGACTAGTGGAACCGGTTTTTGATTATTACGAAATCGAAATCCAACAAAGAATGCAGAACGTTAACAGATGTTCCAAGATCCGGGCCTTTTTTTCGTGGAGGAATCTAACTAATAGAGGCCAAAGACCAGCTTTTATTACGAATCATTCTAATTTGAGAGAGTTACAAATAATTTTCAATAGACGAATCTTTCTTAATCTCTACACTCCATTTTTATAATTTTTTTCAATACTTGCTGTTAAAGTCCTAGTTTATCATCTAAAACCCCGATGGTGGATAAAGTATGACTTTACCGCCTTGTACATTAAATAACTAACTATTGTTCATGCTGTTGAAAAATCACAACCTTTTTGTAAACAAAGAATGAAGATTATTGGCAGACGTTCCAAGAGTACATCCGGCAGATTTTTGGCGAAGCATGGTTAGTAAAGATTAAAGATCACTTTCGATGACGAGTCATTCTAATTTGAGAGACTTGGTAAGCACTGGAAAAAAGCATTTGATTCACTATAAATATCGTCAAGAATATTATCTCTTCGTCCTGGTACTCTTTACAAACAGCTTAATCTTTAACAGAGCACTTTTTTTCTAATATTATCTAAAAAACGCTCGCCGAAAGCTATTGACAGATAACCTGTAATTGACTGTAATAAAAAAAACTATAGATCAGTTTGTGACGAATTACGCTCGTTTTAGAGTCAATTCTTGGCCTTGGCAGTTAGCACTCTATTTGATTTTTAAAACTACCACTTTACTTTTTGTGAAGTTGGGCCGTTTCTTCTTTTATTTTCATTTCATCTTTAAACACCTCAAGGACTTAGAATTTAGGGGAGGAGGGCAAAATGGGCCCCTCCAAATTTCAAAGCTTCAGAAAATATGGGGGCAAAGTGGCCCCCTTAAAATTTTCAATATGTCAAAAAATTTGGGCGAATAATAACCTTTTTGGAATTTCTTATACAATGAGGAGTGAAAATTTATTAAAAAATAAAAGGAAGTATACTTTGCGGCGAAATATTGAAATCGCCAATTTTTCTTGTCGTTTTTGAAGCATGAGCGACAATATCTTCTGGATTTGAGTCGGTTTCTCCACGATAAAATTGAACAGTGCTTCCACGTCTTGTTCTGCGTCGATCAACTTTATAACCAAAGAAAAAATAGTTCCCGATGAAATTTCGGAACCATTTAATATTCTTTTATTTTCTAATTCTACGTCTGAATCTGAAGAACTATCGTCCTTCAAAACATTTTGAAGAAATGGTCGCTTATACTCATAAGCAGTAGTTTTTTGAAGAGTGAGCGACAATTTCTTCTTCCGAGTCTGTTTCTCATGAGCTTGAACGCAGCATAATAATGTTAAATTAGTATCAAGGGTGTAAAAACAGTAAACTCGAAAAAAACGTTAATGATATTATGATTTTTTTCCTTAAAGGGCCCACTTTAGCCCCCTTCCCCTATATAACTCCAATTTTTGAAGTTTAAGCTACCAACACTTGTGTGAGGCTTTTGATTAGCAAAAAAACGGAAAAATTACTGTCTGATCTTCCAGTCATTACCTCAAAGTCAAAATTTCTTTTTTTCTCAACAAGTCTTTCAACTCATTTGAATCCAAATTGATGATGGAATTAACAGCGAAACCTGATAAGGTTGCCGAAACAACAGACACTTGTATAACAACAATAAAATGCCAATTTGAATGAAGATCCGCCCTTGAATTCATCCGTGATTCCTAAATGACCAACGCAATTATCTAAATTCGTTCGAGATATTACACAACGATTAAACTGTTAATTAAATACACAATTGCAAAAATTTTACGAATCCATTTATATACCTGATATGTTAATGATATACACACACATAATGTAGAGAATTAACGATATAATTGATGCAATAGAAATGTAATTAGAATTTCAATTTAACCTGACAACGTCGACAAGGATACGAAATTTAATCAAAATTACCTTTTAAAAAAATGCAGTCATTACATCATCTTCATATAAATGGAAGAATAACATAAGAACATCGATAAGGTATAAAGAATCACTGTAATAGCCTTGAAGAAGATTTAGATTTTTTCTAAAAGGATATTATAATATTGTGAATCTAACACAATCCAACCTTCACTATTGACCTATAAAGACTTTATAGGAAAATTTGAAACGAAAATAGGAGAAGAAACGTGACCTAAAACAGATCCGTGTAACTTATGCCGGAACAGTGACCTGTGCCACCTTTACACTTTCACAATAAAACGACATCACAACAACATTATTGATGATTATTCGTATACAAAAAAAATGCACAGTGATCATTTACTGATATTGTAGAATAATAATTGTGTTTATTACCCAGTCAATTGATAGTAAAATCACGATTTATGGAATAGATTACAACATACAAAAATTTAGACAATTGTATAGTGATCCCAATGAAAGTTCGATCTTTATTCGTGTTCGATCGTTTCGGATTGCATCTTTTCGAACGATTCATAATATGGAGAAAGTGAATCGAATCGGTATAATCATCCAAATACGTGATAGTACTGTAAAGAGTTTGAATTTAGAGAGGTCAAGTGCACTTAACTAAATCGTTATTATTTGATGAAAGTCGCCACAGGGAACAATACTTGTATCGTGGATCATTTGAATAATGGATGATAATAATGATCGAAAATATTTGTATTGAAAGTAACGTAAAATTATAGTTTAGATTGTGATCAAAATGTTATTTATTTATTTTTATTGTTTTTCGCTTGTAGGAGGCTCATTGTCGAATTGGCTAGATTATTAAAATTAACAACATGGAACACCTTAGAGTGTTTCAATGACAATAACAATAGGACGATTTAAGGCCAAATCAATCAACGATTTTCCAGTTTTGCTTATTTGGAATGTGGTTCATCGTCAAGGATTCTCATTGTTGTCTAAGCTCAGATTGACTAAAGACTATTTTACAACTGCTTTGATAGCAAGTTAATCAGGATCTGGTCGTTGATTTCGATTTACAATTATTTAGAATTATGAAAAAAACTGGCCGGCGCAGGCTCCGTTGGAAAAATCTTAACTACAATTGAATAGAAAATGAGATTCTAGCGAGGCGCATCGCTAAGCAAGAAAATTAAATTAGAAAATTATTATCTATTCTTCACGATGAAGTTACTGTCCTCGCGCCAGGCCGAGGCGAAATAGACAGATAGAATTGTTGCCATTAAAGAACCACCCTCGGTCCAGGGGCGTACAAATGGTTTCATGTAAACGATATTTTATAAAACTCACACAGACAGAAATCTCCCGATGAACATAGTAAAAATAAATTATTACCAGACTTGTTATAATTTTTCCTCATTGTTAGGCAAAAGATGCAACGGCGTCTTTTATGTACGGTCCGTATTGTTAACTAATATCCTTTCCGAACGTCTATGGATTGCAGGTCAGATACAATCCTTCTTATTTGATAAATATAAGAAAAGGGATCCACCAACCCTCTTATAGACCGCCGCAAACCAGGCACTTTTTATGTATATACAAAATTTATTGGATATTGCAATTTTACTCTGATGAATTTGTTCAATATGGGATTGGGGTAGAGTCTTTTTCCACTTTGAGGGAACAGAGTGAGAGGGTCAGCTGGACACTGTGTGATACTGTGACATAGTTACGTTCTAACCAATCAGAATCAATAAGCGATGCCGAGGCGAGAATCTCTTTTTCAGTGGCGTCCTGATTATATATAAATATTTTTAAAGTTGCATTATCTACATAATAAGAATAAAATGAGCATATCTGAAATTTATAGTGTCCATAATAACTTATAGGAAACAAAAACGAAATTACCGGATGAAAAAAGATAAAACAATAATATAATTTTGGTTATTTGAAGTCAGTTAAATATATTTTGTGGACGCCACTGAAAAAAGACCATCCCTTTATCCTCTGCAGTACTGTCTCGACAGCTGTTTATTTATTGGGATTCGTTAGAACCTAACTATTACACAGCCCTTTGTAAACATCTTGTCTAGAACTTCAGCCTTTCGCCCCCGTGTCCCCTTCAAAAACATACAATACTACCTTCAAACTCTTTAGAACTGCTGCCGGAAGATATCATTGATTTTTTCTGGAGGAGTTATTTGCTGTTTCAAGGTGGAATAGTTTCAAATTCAATTCTATATCAGATCTTTAGGCCTCGTAGATCGTCAAAGAAGTTCGGTTTTTGGAAAATTCCTTCAATCAAAATCTTTAAGGACAATTCAGGTTGTTTTAAAAGTACAAAAACTGACAACTCTATAATTGAATTCTATGGCCTGAAATTTTCCAAATCGTCCCTTGGAAGTTTTTTTGAAGTTTTCAATTGCTTCTTTAGTTCGAATCCCTTCATCTGTATGGGTCCCCTTTATTTGGGTAGCCGTACTTTCATTTACAATAGACACTTTTAATATTTTTATGTCCTTTTTTGTTACTGTTGTTGATAAGAATCCAACAAAGGACATTTTAACTTAACACGCCTTTTAGATTTATCCGTTCTTGTTTAGATGTGTTCCAGTTCTTGAAGTGTTAATGTTGTTTCCAAAAATTGTTAATTTTATTGTTGATTTTGTCTAGTGTTAGTGTTATTGTAGGTGCCAGTGCCGTCAGTATGAAAACAGACATCCCATACCGAAGGGCTCCAGGGCCCATAAGGATGGTAAATTTTTAAACAATTATGTTTTTTTTATAATACTAATAGTTTTTGTTTCTATTAATTTCTATTAACTAAGTACCCAACCGTAAGTTTGTTCAATTTTTCTCCATGACGCCTTATACGAAAAAGTCGGTTTTTTAATGGTTTTGAATTCTTTTAATACGAAATCTTTTATGAAACTTTTCGATGGGACTTTTTATTATCTTTTCGGGCGGGCGCCAAAAGTAAGCTTGCCTGAAATGGAAGGCGTTAACACTGAATAATGTTCAATGAGCCGTATAAAACCCAAAAACTATACGCCAAACTTTTTGAGTTAAAATATGTTTATTTTCTATATTGAATTTGTAATCCGATCTCATACAGTGCGTTAAATAAGTAAACATTTTTGTTTAGGACACACGAGAAGGAAAATTGGAGATATAGTGAAAATTTTGAGCTAAGAGATTCGGATTTTAATGCAGAAAACCACAAAATTACCCAACAACAGCAGAAATGGTATATTGACCCTTGGAAATCTTCCAAAAAAGAGGTCGTATTTGAAAATAACCAGATGGATTTTGAGAAATTTACAAAATGTCACGTACTACCCGAACAGGTATACTGGTTATTTTCAAACATGATATTTTTTGGAAGACTTACAAGGGGGCCAATATATCACTTCTGTTGTTACCGACTCTTTTGTTGAGTAATTTTGTGGTTTTGCGCATTAAAATCCGAATCTCTTAGCTCAAAATTTTCACTATACTTTCCTGTTTGCATGTCTTTTTGATTGCGCCTACCACAGGATACCTGTTTGCAAAGTTCAACTTCTAACAATTATCATCAAAGAGATTTTATGCTGTGCGCTTAGCAGATTTTCCATTCCGATTGAGAAACTCCACCAATGCAAGCCAAGATGATAATTACCAATAGGTGAACGTTTATTCAAAATTACTGGACATCAATTAAAATTATCCTGAAATCGTTAAAAATAACCTTGACGATGGGTTTCACTAGCCTAAATATTTCAGATCCTATCGTCAATTAAACAACTAATTTATTAATGATCAAAATCTCAATTCAATTTCGTTTAAATTCGATGATTATACATATTTAGTCGGAAAAAAAACGAACGGTGTCGTAAATAAAATTAGTTAATAGGCGATCTTTTTAATTGGATACGACCTCTACGTTAGAAAAACAAACATTATTTTCACTTCTAAAAGTAATAAATCATAAAAAGAAATTAGTTGATGATAATTTATTATTAATCAATATCTCCGTTTCGTATTGTTTAAATAATAATTAACTAATTAATGTAAGGAAATAGATATTGATCTGAATTTGATTTCTATGCAAAATATTCAATAATGGTCTGTAGAATTTCCAAAACATCTCTAAGAGAATAGTTCACACGGTGAAAACAATTTGAAGAAGATAATAATTTCTACAATAACAGAACTTTCATTCGTATTAATTATGTTTTTCATATAAATCAAGATAAATTGTGTCAAATTTCTACAAATTCTTGAAGATTTCATTCGCTTCTTCAATTCGATGTTGATTGATTGTTTACGGAAAAAAATACGATTTAATATTATCAAGATAACGTATTCCAAGTACATCACGCAGATCTTCTATTGCATTCAATAATGAAATTTTAGAAAACGAGTATACCGTTCACTGTAAAAGTTGTCGATTTGAGAATCGTCCATATTTTCCGCCTGTTTTGACCTAATCAACTCAATCTGGCATTAGTTAAACTACCAATTTCTATTACCGCTTACGCCGCATTCAAATCGATGAATTTCCATAAATCACTTTCACTACTGTATCGATTTGTGAAAAAATTCGAAGTCAGATGGTCACGGTCAAGAATCTTTAAAAGTGTCAATGATCGTATATTAGAAATTTTATGGTTTTAGCAAATATTATAAGCGATCATTCTAGGTCAATCTGATGATTATATAATCGAAATAGAAATTCTAATATTTATTTAACGAAATTCTTAATAAATCGTTGACCATTTGATAAAATAATTCGAAATGTTAAATGTTAATATGGATCGTGTATGATGGAGAATGAGTTACATAAAGATTTTGTTGTTTCTTTCAAGACATCTATGTTCAACGTGCTCGAATGCGCGCGTAAAAAAAACGCTTTTCTAATAAGGAAGTCGAGGAACAATTTTATACCGAAGATAGTCCAACAAAATTATAAAGAACACTAGTACTGATGCAATATTCGATGTAACGTAATCGTATCAAGATAAGACTTCGTAAAGTCTACGAAGTTGGGGCTCCTCTTCTTCAGATTTTAATTTTATACCAGACTTGGGCTCTCCAAAAGAACGTCTGGTTTTAAAAAGTTTGATAATGCTATTTATTCTTATTAATCCACTCTCCTCACATAACTATTACATTTGTTCTTTTATATTATAGGTTTTAAGCTTCTCAATTTTAAGATGAGAAGGACCAAAAGTTTGGGAATTGTCTCATTCGATTGTTTTCTCAAAAAAAAGTATGGAAACACCCTCAATTGTTGTAACAATTTGTTGGAAATTTTTTTAAATTTCTCTATACACGGTGTCCCAGCTGACAGTTTCGCCTCAAAAATCTCGCTTATTTGTGAATTGAAGCGGAAAGTATCTGAAGAAATTAGACTCCCATATTTGCAAGACTCCTAATTAAAGTACTTACAATTTACTTTTTTCCTAAGCAGATCTTCAAGGAGCACAGAATTATGCACTTTAACCTCACGCTACAGTAGTGTTTCATAAAAGCAAAACTATACAACGAGATCTTATTAGTAGGAGTTACTTTAATGATTCTATTTCATATCTGAACTGGATTTATTATTTATATCCCTCAACAACAGAAATATTTAAAACAGATGTATCGATGATATTTTACATGAAAGTTCACCCAATACCGGAAGACGAAGAATTACTTAAGTTTCGTGCTGTACCACCTACTTTATTGTTGTTATTATTATTATTAGATCATCTATTATCACAATTGTGCCTTTTCTTCTATATAGATTCTACAACAAGCATAGATTTAACATTTCATCTGATAGATAATTTCTGTTTTGTTTTATAATAGTTTTCCAGCTGATCAATTAATTATGTCGTCAACATCATCTATCATTTTAATAAACATTTGATAATTACAGACCGACTGAAAACGTTTTATTATTAGTGATCAGCGAAAGTATCTAAATGAAAAATTAATAATAGAAGAAATGCAACCATTCGATTGGAGGACATTCGAGAAATAAACTGCTAAACTTCTACAGTTGCTATAATAATTTTTAAGATTACAAGTCGATAATTTCCACTAAATTTCGTGCTAATAACAGCAATAAAAGACTAATAAAACTCTTATATAACAAGTTGTAAAATATTACAGAAGAACCATGAACAATTAGCAGAAATTTGGAAATAAAATATAATAATAATTATTATACAACAATTATAATTATCAATACGGTTGAATTTAATGAAAAATTGTTTAAAAAAATTGAAAGAAGTATATTCAGTAAACAGTTACTAGTATTTCAACACTATCACATTCACTTTTAGCACCGTTGACATCATTATAAAAAAATCATATATCTATCATCTCAACAGAGTAACGTAAGATAAACAGTTTGTTGATTGAGTTGTTTGTAGATAATCCGGTTATTGTCTGCATTTTTCTGAAAATTAGCATATTAAATGTCAATTGTATTGATTTAGCAAACTGAACTTGACCCATACAAATTTGTGGCAGTCGGAATTAAAAGCAGTAATGTGAGAAATATTTGTAATTCTCGCATTTCGACAAGTGCACTTTTCTCTTTTTGCAGGTAATCGAGACCGACCTTGTGCATTAATAAAGTGTTTACAAAATCCATGAAGCGACTTGAAAGAATTAATGGCAGAACAAATTGTTCAATTAGTTCTTAAAAGCGTACTTACTATATTTACTTTCGTTCTTCAATATTGCAGGAATCCAAAAAACAACACTTCATTAATTTTATCTGCAAGCTATTTTGCTTTCTTCCGCCTTTTAACGCATTAAAATATTAGAAGCTCTCTGTAAGCAAGTAGCGCAAAACTTATGCTGTACTAAAAATTTAGTCGTGGTTTAGCCCCGTTCTGAATTGTCGTGCATCATTCTAGGGGCGGTATGTTTTAGACAATTATTAACTTTTTTATTATTTTCCAGAAAGGATAAAGGCCCTGGGCGTGCCAAAAGTCCGTTTGTTCTATTTGCGAAATGAACTAAAATTTGGTACGAAAAGAAGTTCATTGAGGGATAGTGATGCCACCGAGACGAGAATCTTTCGTATCTCGTAACGCCTCGTCGTCTCGTATTGTATAGTCGAGGCTAGACGAGACATCAATCGATCGTAAAATCGATACGACGAGAAAGCCTCGACTCGGCTGTCGATGCGTCAAAAATCAAGACGAGACAAGGGACTCATTTCTCAAGTATTCAACATCAAACTGTAAACTTAAGAAAGGTGCTCTTCCAGGATTCTGCACTTCTGTAGCCGATATAGAAAATGACTAAACGATTTATCAACTGTAAAGAATTTGAGTTGGAGTTACAAAAAGTAGGACATAATAGAAGACGAATTCATAATTGAAACATAGTGAAAAAAGGAGAACACAAGCCGTTAAAGCTTTATTACCCTCTTCGCCTTATTTTCCTCCTCCACAAGAGAATCTGACACTGATTTGATGTATATATCGAAATCTTCGAGATTTCATGAAAACCGCTAATCTTTTGCGAAAGCAACCTTGGCACCCTAACGTCTGAGTTTCATTTTTTTTTCAAACAATTCCAACTACAAAGTAGACACACAGTTTCATAATTTCTCGATATTATTGTAGCATAACGTCTAATTAAACAGTTATTAAATCCATTTCCCACCAAAAACCATTCAACGTGTCTATAATGTAAATGTTGTTTACATTATTTTCATCATTCTAAAAAATATACTTACAAATATAACAAACACGACATATTTTACCCGTAATTATTGTTTGTACGTAGATATCAAGAACAAAAAAAATATATTTTTTAATTACAAAATATTCCCATAAATTTCCTCATGCATATAGCTACTTACTTGCATAAATATAGATAACAAAAGCGGTAAATGGAAATATTATTACTTGATAGTTTTATAAATTTTACAATTTGCATATGAATATTTGAAACTATTCAAAGAAAGTATCAATCGGATTGATGATTTCAACAATGTCTCAAATGAAAGTGTGCCCAATTGTGTCGCATGATCTAAAATGCAAATATTACGTTATACGGAAGTAGTATTTGAATTTTTATGGATTTTACAAAAATTTCAAAAATAATAGAAGAAAATCTACAATTATGATAGTGTTGACATCATAATTGAATGAAATTAGCATCCATCTATCAACTAATAATTTATTTCTCTTGGTACAAATCGAAAGAACACTAGAAAAGTCGCGATTGTTTCAAAATTTTCTTAAGGTTAAAGCTATAAACATTTGTTGTCTTATAGGTAAACCTACAAAAGTTTTCAGGTTTGCATCTAATTATAATGTTAACTTAAAGTTTAATGTACCAATAAGGCGTTTTTTAAATAATTTCCTATAAAATATCGCAGCATATGGTTATTATGAGGCTAATTTGTTCAAGTGAATGGAGGAAATTGGCTGAAATCAATTAATTTTATTATTGCAAACAGTTTAATATAGAAGTGAATTTTCAGCCAACTTGGATAAGCCATTTATTGTTATCACAAAATAGTGATAAATTTGGCTTGACACTGGCACGATTCGTATCTTTTGTTTATATAAAGAAAGTGTGAAAACGTGTGCAAAATCTCACTTTAAACGTGCCAGTAATATTTTAAATTTCATCTTCATTGTTTTAATGGTAATGCAAAATTGTGAATGGACAAATGTTTCACGTATGTGAAAGATTAGATGGAAAATACCATAAATACGTGACTATTGTGGAAAAACTTGCAAATCTTCCAAGCAACACCCTCAATTTAATTTCAAATTTAAATAGGGTTCTTGCATCATTTATTTCCTATTAAACTAAATCAAATCAGAGACTGCTTAAACTAATCAACTTAAAGTCAAGTATAATATTTTTTATTACCAGAAGGCTAATAAACGATTACTTTTAGACCATCAACCGATGACATGCAGAAATGAGATGCCAAAGGATGAATGATTCACCGTAAGCCGTTGATTAACGTTGATTAACTCAAATCATTTACGGTTGTGCTGGAAAGGGTTTTGATGTGGCTCCAGGCCTGCCACTTTGAAATTCTTTTAAATGAAGTGTAAATGGAGGTTTTCGAGTCGAATTAAAAAAATACGTTTGCAGCCTTGGAGTTGAAAAAAATGGGTTTTCACTGATTCAAAGCTTTCTAAATATTTTTTGGTCATTTCAGAAAAGTTAATCAAAGCTTAATGATTAGAAGAAAACGTTTTGTTATTGTCAGTAATTTTAACTTTTTAAGCTCGTAAATTACCCTCGCATTTCGATACAAACAACATCAATCTATTTATTAATTACGATTAACAATACAGGAAGGTGAATCGCTTGTTCTAAATAATAGATAATCGACGTTCACATTTATAATAGATCAATTATTATTCCAATTATCTCGTGAAATTCCGCAGAACGTATTTTTATAATCTTCTACTACAAGAGATTTCTCTTCAATTTTTCTTTAACGATTCACTGTCTTAATCAAACTACAGATTCCCATTTTAGATAATTCGTATGTGAGATTGTCTTGATACGAATCTTTATGCCAACGCTGATGTTTGTAACGATTTTGACATCCACATCAGTCGAAAGTAGTAGCCGAGTGGAGCATAGCACTGTAAAAAGTACGAGATGCATTTGAAATTCAAAATGCTGATGCAAATGGGAACCTTTTCCGCACATACATTTGGACATAAATACAACATAGCTTAGTTGGGAACAGTTGTAGTTAGTCAAACGTTAGTTTTTTTCTCTGATAGGTATATTTCTTCTCGTCTTGTAGGATATCTAAGAAGCTCTAGAACAATAAAGTGGAACCAGAAGAGATAACCGATCTGTGGAGTAGAAAGACATCTGTACGGAAATAAGCTGTACACTGGTGTAGCTTATAAGTGGTAGGAAAACACTGGTTTCCCAACCAGTTAAATGTCGCGACCGCTAAATTTCTGATTTTGGTATCGCAGGTCACTTGGAAAAAGATCCAGTATTTTGGACTCATGGCTAATTTTTGTTGTAGCAACATATAGAAAAAGGAAACTTTGGGGTATGTCTCAAACGAAATAGTTTGGGCATAACAAATTACGACTTAATTAATTGTTATAAATAAAATAAAATAATGAGCTACTTATCGTTTTCGCAAAAAGAAATCAACAATTTTAATATATTTTAAAAGATAAAACTGGAAAGTAGTCACGTTCTAAGAGGCGGAAATATGGAAAAAATGAAATTGGAGCGAAAGGTTAGAATAACCAACAACGATATTTGACGATGCAGTATTGTTCAGTTATGCAGCGTTGACTTTGATTTTTTTACAGGGGATTGAATATTTTAACACAAAACTTCTCTTTCGACATATAAAAAACGTAAATTTCTGTCGGAATATCAGACGGAATAACACAATATTAGAATCGGCTCTTAAGGAGATTTCACGACTGGCAAAGATTCACTATTGTTGAGTTGTGCAGCGTCGACTTTATTTTTTAAAAGGATTGAATATTTTGAGGAAAAAATTCTTTTAGATTCGCTTCCAATGGTAATGAGCTATAACCTCGAATGAAAATTTGTTGGAAAATTTATTTAGTTTTCCCCTAAGACGTTAAAATTCAATGACAATATCAATTTGAATCGATTTTGACGTCATTCTTTTTTGTTTTTATGGATTTGCTTTTCCAAAATTCGCACTTATTTACCAAAAAACCTAGAAAGAAGTCATTGCTTTTTTTAGAAGAAAAATGATTCTTTTCTTAGGAAATTGAGGCATCTGTAAAAAAATTCGAAGTCAAACATCGTGATATCTTCTTAAAGTCGGTTCCGTATTCATTATTGCAATTTTCAAAAAAAATGGACACCTGAACCGGTAGAAACAAGCGATTTCCATACAAAATTTTATAATTTTTGAAATCTTTAAGCAATTATTTAGATTTTCTAACATTTTCAAATGTACGCAGTCGATTTCTCTCAAATTTTCTCTACTATAATTCATTGTTTATTTAGTTGAAGTTATTATTTATATGTGAATTCCTCAATTTATTATTTATAAATTTATTCATTTTTTTTTTCAATAATCATGATTAATCGTAGCCAATTAATTATATTTTAATTTTTCAACATTTTCACCTTACAATATTTCACGAATCAACATGACTCACTGCATATTTATATGTTATTTTTAACTAATGAAACAAATCTACGATTGACATAAATTAATTTTTAAAAAAATTAGTTAACATAAACATTTTTGTACGATTACGGAAAATATAGAAATAAACAAGAATATCGATGACTCTACTATTCATTGATAACGATCAAATTAGGAATCAAGAGACAAAAGTATTCAAATTGAAATAAAAATTATAATTAAATTGAACGGGAAAGTTGTAAATTTTTAGCTTTCATCAACATGTAATGGAGTAGTTGATTCTCATACATACAAGGCAAAAAGAAGAGAGACAAATTCTCTCTTACAATTAGACGTGTAATAATGTTCGTGTAAATTAAGAAATAAATTTGAAGATCGTCATGTTTTTCCGATAAATTTTTATGAATTTCGTGAGTCAACATACACCATCGACATTTCAATAATAATTACAACATTATGTATAAGTAACGGTAGATAAGATCTTGTTAATAATAATAACACAAAAAAAAACTACTTTACAATTGTGTAATACTTTCACGTTTGGAAAAATAAGATAATCTATCTTGTAACGAATATACGATATGTCCCACTTCCCTCTGATACTGATTTAGGAGAGGTGAGCAGGAACGCCGAAATTGTCTCTGTGGAGAGCCCAAACAAGCGCTCTTAGTAAAGATGATAAAATACTCCCCCAAAAAATACTAAAAAGGATACTGTGAGTAGTAGCACATGAAGCACAAATAAACCGAGAGTTTGTAAAAACGAATGCCCAGAAATATCCGAAGGAAAGAAAAATTTCGGAACAAATTGACAATAATGTGTTGCGCCTTTTCATGTATGTTTATACTGCGATTGGCTTAGATATGCCAAAAATAAGGGCTTCAAAGCAACTACAAAATTAGAGCTCGCACTAGAATCATCAAAGTCAAGCTGATTTATTCGGTTTAAACCGACCATAATACGTATTCCAAAATAGAAATAAATCAAATCCATATTAGATACAATTAACCTTCATCCAGTGACCAAGTATACTATTTCTATCGTAACATTCAACCTTAATATTATCATTATTATTAGATCCATTTACCATCTACTACTAGTGTTCTATGGGAAAATCTTCAGTATCACGGTATACACGATTTTAAAACGATTGATGGTCAAGTGATTGTGATGATACACAATTCTCATGTATTCCTTGACCTGTTCGATAACGTTGATGATCGATCAAAATACTCACAAACAACCCATCAATTATGTTAAAACAATCAAAACGATCACATTAAACTTGAGATTTGTTTCCTTCTTCTAATTATTGTAAAGGTTAAATTGATGATTATGTAAAGAAATGCTTTAGTTTTTATAGAGATTTACAAAAGTGAATGTTTGAACTGCATCGCAATCGACACAATTCCTGATATCAATCAATATTTTTCCACATAACTATTTATAATATACAGAAATTTCCAGTTTACTTAAATTATTTTAATTATTTTTTAAGGAGTGCTGATTATGCATTAATGAAATGTTAAATACCGTAATGTTAACAAATAATAAGATGATAGAAGGTGATGTTTTGGAAAGGTCAAATGTATTTCCTATACTATTAAAAAGAATAATATATTGTGCAAGTGACTGAAGTTCAAGTATTAGTTTGATGCACCTAATTGTTTTCAATTATCGTATAATGATCTTACATGCAAAAATTACTAGGTAACTTGTTAATGCCGCGTTGAACTTTTTTTTCGTTGATATTTGTTGACATTTTATTCATTTAATTGTTGTTTTGTCAAAAGTTTTGTGTGATGAAATCACTAACAATATCTCGATGATGGCTTTCGTACAGTTTCAAAATCGTTCGAATGACTGAAATTATAAATCAACAGAAAAACGATCAACAATTGCTGAGTCATTTAGAAATCACAGATCCGATGAGAGATCGTTTCATTCAACTTCAATCGTTAAAAGACGTGACATCCAAATTAATCAGTCTCAAATTTGGACACGAGTCTTATAAGGGCACTTGCTAGAGACTGATCGATGGACTTTTATATCCGATAAATAGTTTTCATTTTATATATAATTTTTATCGAAAATCAAAATTTTTATTTTGAAAAAATCAATATTTGGGAATCCGAATTATTTTTTTTTCCTTTCGGATGATTTGTTCCCTAGATATCGTGTTCATCGCAAAACTACTTCTTTTAGAAGAAGTCCAAAAAACGGACTATCGTAACAGCAAAAACCATTACTTCACGAAATAAAAATAAATATCCATATAAATTTTCACGTTGATAAATTAAAAGGGCTATTAAGAAAAATTAATTTTTTCGGGCTCCTGACTGCATACAACTCTTTAAAGGGTCGACTAGTTACTTCGATAGATAATTTCTAAATTTTTAAACCATTTTCAGCGACTTTTTATTGTATGCGACTGTGATAGCACATGGGAGAATTCATCTACTCTTAACGAGGACAAGGGTCTGAGATACCAAAAAAAAGCATATTTTTCTGATTTTTTTACAGAGTACCTTATTTATTAATATTTTTAAAATTTTTGTACATTATTAAGCATTATTCTAAGAATATTCTGCTACATTTTCATAAAAAAATATTAAAAATTCAACCAGTAGTAGTCCTGAGAACCGAGTCACCTCAAAAAAAGTTTCCATGTGGTAGTCAGGATAAATCATCATTGCTTCATCTGACATTAAAAAACTAAAGGGATTTCTTTAGTACCTAAGTTTATCTTAAATGTGAACGAAGGAATTAACAAAATATTCCTTTTTGAATTTTTCGTGAAGGTGCAATCAAAAAACTCTGATTTTTGCCAAAAATTGCTCTTTTTGATGAATTAAAAAATAAGTTATAATTGAAACAAAAAAAATCCGTTTAGAAACGAGTATTTAGTATGTAAATGAAGTGTGCAAAGTTTAGGCGAAATCGGTCCGAAGATTTTCGAGAAATTTTGACTACCGACTTTAAAAAAAGTTTTGAGAAAAACGTTCTTAAAGTTTGATACATTAATAAAATGTAGAAAAATAGTTATTTACTGTACAAGGTGGTAAAGTCATACTTTATCTGCGAGTGGATAAAGGGGCTTTACCACCGTGTGCAGTACAAGATTTATGGCATTTTTATGAGCTCCCGGAGACTCAATCGTCTATAACTCGGAAAGTTTTGCTCTTAATGACTTCAAATTTTCTGAGAATATTTGTTATAGTAGTATCAGAAAAAAAAGTCGATTTTCTAACTCTTAAGAATCTGAAGACTCGAATGGCTTTGTCAAAGAGGCGATTTTTGTTATTTTAACTAATATAAACTAAACAAACTTATGGTATAAACAAATTATGCCTTCTTCATCGTTAACTAAAGAAAAAGTGGGTATTCAAACTTTCTTTTCCAATTTAAAACAATTAAGTTGTAATCATAGAAACCGACAAAAAAATTAGTGCTACTTTATAATTAATCGAAACCTTCAATCAAACACTATACGAAGTCTTGCAACGTGATCTAAATTATATTTTAATTAAACCTCCAAAAAAAAATACCAAGTTACGAAAAACTCTATTAAAGAAATCAAGAGAAAAAAAATCTCGAGATTCGCTGCTTTATATTTGATGTAATATTTAATTACTGTTGAATTAGTTAGTGTAAACCTTTATTATTTGAAAAAAAACAACAATAAACAAACAACAGATTCTAATAATAGAATATTAAGTAATTGTAGGTGTTGGCATTTGATTACAGAAATTTGCATAAACTTTTCAATATTTATAAATAAAATCTAAAGTGAAAACTGCAAGTGAAAGAATTGAATACACATCTTCCTTATGTTGTTCAATACTAAAAAAACCATTAATAATCCAACATTTTCCAACTATCAATTAATAATGATGAGAAAATTTATAACTAGTAGATTAATTATTAACTATTAGATTTCTATTAAATCGACATATGAAAGGCTTTCAATAAACATTCTCTAAATATCTCGATTTTCCAAAAATCACATCCCACAATATTGTCAAAAAGTAAACCGTACCGAAAGAAAGTGATGACAAAAATTGCGCAACTTGAATATTTACATTTAGAGAATTGACTGAACATTTTCACCAATCAAATATGAATACCACATAGAATATTATTTGGACCTTCACATTCGCTGTCATACACCTGAGGTCGAGCTTCGGATCCTTCGGATACCCTTCAGGTAGAGTCCTAAGTTGTTACGTATCAGAAGGCAGTTGAATAAACTCGTATGCATCAATTAATTATTCGAAATGCAAAAAAATCACTGAAAAGCTGCGCACAACAGATGCTTTAATGTGAACTTTTAGCATTTCCAAATTAGCTACAAAGGCACTTTCTCTAATAGAAGTTCTAAAAGTAGTATAGTTGAGATGTAAAGCAGATTTACAATTAAACGAAACATGTTGAACATGCAGATAAAACATATAAAGATCTGTATCTATCAAAAGGGGAAACAGTCTTAACAAAATTCCACCTTTAGGCAGCAATTTCGGTTTATGTATAACAAGAGAATATAGTTATTTGTTAACTTTAAAAGGCAAACATTTAAATTGAATATTGTGGCAGCACATAATGTAACAGTTGAGTAACGAATTCCTCATATTTAAAAACCAATAATTAATCCCATTCAATAACAAAACAATTAAATTATACGGTGTCAAATTGGATAATTAGCTTATTGCATTTGAATTGTACCGGAACTGTTCTGTATTGTTTATTTGTTCACCATCATTTCTATTTACAATCGAAGAAACATCAATTCGATTCTATTTCCAAAGATGTTCAACATAATACGGATATAATAGTGAGAATATTTGATTTGATTTCATTCTTTTACATGATAGGAAAACGAACATCTCCATGTAGTTGTGTAAATAAGAAATCGGAGGAGAAGTCCGGGGGACATCGAAAACGCCAGAGCTATTCTTGAAAATGGCACAAAACGCACTCACACGGAATTTCGAAATTTCTGTTGTATGCCAATGCTTACAAGGGAAGTCCGACAGACCTAACATCAGGGAGATAATCAAGTTTTTCGTTGGTGGAGAGTGCAATTCAATTTTTTGGGACCCTATATAGTCAAACTAATGGAAGCCTTTTTTTTCAAAAACAGCCAGTACCGGTAAGTGTTACTTTTCAGCCCCGGCCACCTATTACTAAACTCAGATATAACAGTCGTCTCAGAACTTATCCAAGGCGAATACAAAATCTTCAGAAACCTAAATAAGTTCTTCTGCAAAGAAAGCAAAAGTAACAAAATTAAGCCTTTTGAATGTCCGAATTTTTGACATGCGATGCCAAATAGGATAATTGGCTTTTTTTACGTGCTAATTCTATCGGAACATTCACAATCGACGGTACACCAATTGGATTTTTATTTTCAAGATGCTCAACACGATACGGACATAATAATGAGAAGATTTCATTTAGTTGTTCTACACAACAAGAATGTAATAAATTTCTCCAAGTAGAGTTATGTAAAACAGAAACGAGAGCATTTTTATTGTTGTTCCGATTGACTATTCTTCATGTGAATAGCTGCGTCTACTTTTAGAGATAATCAACTATAAAAATAGCCTGCGATTAAATGTAATTATTAGTAAAACTTTGTACGTATCGAATAATAATTAGTCAACTTTAACTCTATTGAAAGATGACTATATTTATAATAATAGACACTTTATTAGCTGTAATTATTGTTGATATTTAAAACATATTAATTATGCATTGATATGGTGGAAATAATAAACGACCTGTATCGATTTTAATGTCAGCTCTTCAAGTGTTCTTTAAATACAATTAATCACGTTACGATCAATTTACGATAAGAATAATTAATAATTTCGACTTACTTTTCCGTCACAGAATCCAATGAGAATCCAAATATGCACAATAACACATCAATAATTCCAAACGTGATGGAGCACTTGTTTCATCGACGGTACACCACCAACTACTATCAACGTTATTTTGCAGAAAGTGAAGAAGAGTCACACTCGCGCTTGACTGGATAATGTTGAGATGAGTCCCCGACAATATACAGCAATTCTCTCTTCAACGTGTTTCTTCATCAACGTCCGACCTTTCACAATACTCACACAACACACATTAGAAACAATAAAGGCCAGAAGAATTCTCGACGTCGTCGTGTTCTTCATTATTAAATGCTTAGAAGAAATCTCCAACAAAACAAAAATCTGAAACTGTGTCAATTTTTTTTTATTTAATCTTAATTATTATCATTGATAAAAATCGTTAGATTTGTTGAATAGATTGGGGACGATGCAACCTTTTCTGAAAATCTCGTTTTAACAACCAGGTCACGATTTATCTTGATTGCATTTCGAACAAAATAATTATAATACAAATTTGAACGTTATTTAAATACGGTTGGACGTAACAAAACTACCGTTTTTATAACAATATAATTATTGTGCTACCTGTCTAAACGTCCGGCAAGCTGGTATTTATCGGGATAAAAAGGGTAAAGAATGATAAGGCAATCTTTTAGAAATAGAGACTTTATTTATTACAAAACAACTTTTACATCTACGAGATTTTAGATGTTATTCTGCTTTGTCTTTATTCCATTTAAGAACAAAACCAGTATTCAAAAATAAACTTGCAAAATTAACATTAATCGAAAATATCATATGAAAATTACCGACTTATTGTCAAAACGATTTGAAATTAACTAATTAATTAATTAAACTTAAATTATTGATCACAAATTGCTAATTAGAAAATAAACAATATCTGTGATAATCTATTCGAATTCTGGTTCATTACCATGTTGCTCGTAGATTTTCCATAAATCTAATGCAACATCAATATCAACGACTTGACCATCGTTCCCATCGAAAATTGCAACATTATGATTAGACGGATTACGTAAGTGACTGAAAAAAAAACAAACTTGTTCGTGTCTTTTTCCTAATCTTTAACATGAAAAAAATTTTATTTACCTAACCAAATCGTAATTGAGAGTCTTCTTATTTTTCCATTCTAATATAGCCAATGATCGACTATCAATATTATTAAAATCGACAAATTGTGCAATACCATAAAATAATTTCAAACGATATATTGTAAAGAACAGATAAATCTCATATCCACTCTAAAACAAATCGGGAACGTTTTAATTTAGAGATCGATAATTAATTATAAATAAATAATATTATAAATTATTCGTATATTATTCAAGTTTAATCGGCGGATTATTGATATTTAAAATTAGAATCTGTGTTTTTCCCGATCATTTATCAATATGCGTATTTTTTATTTATAAATATTTACTTTTATTTCCGCATTAGAAATGGCATCTTTATATGGTATCTTCTGCTCAAATGATGTACCGATAATAATGTCTCTATACTTATGTGATGTTCTCGTTACAAGCGAAAGTACAATAATTTATCAGATTAATATAGTAAAATGATAATTCTATACTTTTTTGTAATAAATTTAAGTAAACGGGGGATTTATATGTGGCATACCATAAGTAGATCAAAGAATAACCGGGGGCTTTATTTTATTATAGAAAACAATGGTAAGATACAAAAACTGTAGTCACGTCCTGCTGATTCGAAGAAAAATCGAACTAATAGGACTTTTGCATATTATTAATAATTACCGAAAGCTTTTTATCGTTGTCGGTCAATTATATGAGGATTCCCTGCGAATGCTGTTGCTGATGTAAATATTTCTTTGCTGCGAATAGGGAGAAGTTTTGCTGAAAGCTCATTTTACTAATTTCAAATTACCTACTACTTAATTTACAAAAAAAAAAGAAAAACTGATACAGACGAATTGTTTGAAAGAAGTCTGGGGAAAATAAATCCATACAGACATTAAACACATAAACTAGGGCTTCACACGAGACGAGATAGGGCGACTTTCAAAAATCTCGTCTCGGTCTCGTTAATTTTGAAAAAAATAGGCCTCGTTTCAGTCTTGTTCTCGTCTTGTTACCAGTTGTCTCATCTCGTCTTGTCTTGTATCGTTATTTTAAGAACTTAATTCTAAGACATTCCATATAATAAAGTAATATATTTTTTGTAATTAATAAATGCATAAATATTAAAAATACTTCACGCTTTTGATTCAGAAAATATACTCTAACGATTTTATGTTTCTAGTAAAAATTTTATGAACAAAAGTTCAACGAGACCAGAAACGAGACTCTCGAATCTCTCCATATGTGGTCTCGGTATCACCTAAAATATTTTCAATACTATCTTGTCTCGTCTTATCTCGCTTTTTCGAGACGAGACCGAGTAGAGACGTGAAAAGTCTCACGCTCATGCGAAGCCCTAACATAAACAACTATAACTGACCTAAATTTCATTGAATTCTGTTAATAAACAAGAAATGTCAAAATCAATTCAAATTGGTATTTTAATGTCTTACGGGAAAACTAAATAAATTTTCCAACAAATTTCATTCGATATTATAGCTCATTACGTATCTAAAAGATGTTTTTTCTTTAAATATTCGATCCTCAAAAACTCACTGCATCGTCAAACATCGTGACATCCCCTTAATAAAAACAATCATAGTTTTTGTTAGATCACGCAGCGAAGATAGGCAACTGATTATACTTTTAGCGTTAGATGAACAAATTATAAGAATTACTTTTCATATACCGGATGTTCTTTCTAATTAGGAATAAACGTCTAGAAGTTTTTTGTTGTCTTCGATACACTTTGACGGAATCGCTTATTAGAAAACCCACTCCATATAAAAACACCTAATTTGGCTTTCGTGTTTGCATATTTCAGTATTCTGAATAGCATAACGCTCTAAGGACCATCAGGTGCTGAAAATATCTTTTTGGAGTAAATAATATAATAGATGTACAAAAAAATGAATTATGTTTATAAACTCAAGCATAAACCAAAATAAAGCATAAAACTAATTTTAGAAAAAAGATGCTCCAGCCACTGATTCCCAAAGAGAGAGAGAGAGAATACTCATGGAATGCGAACGCCAAAAATTTGAATTAGGGAGTGTAAATTCGTAAAGTTGACTCTTCTGTAATTCTGGACAAGTTCGAGGCAGCATAAAAGTTGGGAAACTGTCTTCTCTAGAATCGTATTGCGTACCACTTTCTATCTTATATTCTTTATTTGTTAAAATGCCGCCTGTCGCTTTGGAAACAGTCATGGAGACATGGAGTTTAACAATCAAATCTGATAGTCATTATAGTTAATGGTCATTCGAATACAAACGATCACCAAAATGAATACTGAACTTATTAGATCATTGAAGTGCTTTTATTAGGCAGACCTACTAACTAGCTTTACCGATAAAAAAAGACGAAAAAAGAAACAAAAAAAATGACACTACAATAAACGATAATAAAGAGTTAACTCCAAGGCAACACTAATTTAGAACACAATTTTGAACATAATAATGCATAGTTTGTTAACTTTTTAAGAGCCTTAGGTAGTGGTATAGAATTCAGATTAAATTTCAAGTGTATGTCTATCAATGGTGATGATTACATAAGCAATACTGACAAAGGTGGTTAGGTAATACTGAAAAAACAAAAACATTTATACAGTCTGAAAAAAATTTAAACGAAGAAATAATTCAATAGAATTCAAATACTACAGACACAGTAATTTACGAAATATAGATAAATAAATATGCTTTTTTTTATTTATGATTCAATTAATGAGAGTGAATTCAATCGTAGACCGGATACTATAAAAAAGCGGAACTAAAGTCGGAACTAACAATTTTCCTCCCGTCTATAGACGTAAATTTATTTATTATTTTACATGAAAAACAAGTAAAAACAAGAAAAGCGAAGACTATTCAATGTTCCCTGAAAATACTTGCATTAAGTCTACGTTTTTTTTCCGAAAATTCATGTACTCTCTGAAAAAAACCTTTTTCGGAAAAACAAATTAAATTTTTCCGTTAAAAATTCCATTTTCTTCAAACATTGAAATATTTCTTTTAAGAAAGTCTTTTTTCCGGCATTAAGAGGGGACAGGGATCAGAAAATCGATTTTTTAATTTTTTTTTCTGATAGGGGAAGGGGGGGCAAGATGGGCCCCTGGGGGCACGATGGACCCCTAAATTTTTTGGTATTTAAACATATGGGCGCAAGATTGGCCCCCTGTATTTTTTTTAATTTTAATTTTTACAATTATTTATTTGTTGAGTAAAATCATAAAAGTTATCTAATGTCTGTTAACTTCAGTATCATGTCAATTAAAATAAAACTTAATAATAAAACGACAATAGTCAATTTTTTTAAGGGGGGCCCATCTTGCCCCACATTTTAAAATTTTTATTGTTCAACCGCCGCTACATATTAACACGTAATATATGTCAAGGGACTAAAAAACAGTGAAACGAGTAAAATAAAATTAGATTATGAGCATTTTTCCTTAAGGGGCCCATCTTGCCCCCCCCCCCTCCCTTACCCTACTACAACTTATAAGAAATATTCTCGGAAAATTTGAAGTCATTAGGAGGAAAACTTTCAGAGTTATAACTATGGAGTTTCCGGGTGCTCGGTCCCTCTGACCATCATTAATAGAAATGTCATAAATCTTGTACTGCACACGGTGGTAAAGTCCCGTTATCCACTCGTGGATAAAGTATGACTTTACCACCTTGTACAGTAAATAACTATTTTTCTCTATTTTATTCATGTATTTTAATCGCATTTTTCTCAAACCTTTTTTTAAAGTCGGTAGTCAAAATTTCTCGAAAACTTTCGGGCCGATTTAGCTTAAACTTTGCACACTTAATTTACATACCAAAGTTTTTTTTTGTTTCAATTACAACTTATTTTTTAATTAATCAAAAAGAGAAATTTTTGGCAAACATCAGAATTTTTTGATTGCGCCTTCACCAAAAATTCAAAAGGAATATTTTCTTAATTCCTTCGTTCAAATTCAAGATAAACTTATGAACTAAAGAAATCCCTTTGGTTTTTTAATATCAGATGAAGCAATAATGAGTTATCCTGACTACAGCATGGAAACTTTCTTTGAAGTGACTCGGTTCTTAGGACTACCACTGGCTGAATTTTCAATATTTTTTTATGAAAATGTAGCAAAATATTCTTAGAATAATACTTAATAATGTACAAAAATTTTTACAAATAATAAATAAGATACTCTGTAAAATAAATCATAAAAATATGCTTTTTTTTGATATCTCAGACCCTTGTCCCTCCTTAAGAATAAATCAAATCCTGTCTTTAAAAAAAATCTCCAATCCGAGACTTATCGTCTATCGCATCGCATTAAGAGAATTTAAACGGTGCATAATTTATGGTACTAGAAAAATAATCCAAAACTCTTACCTTATCTAACTCTTTGATTTTCGCCATTGTAGGCGGCCTAGGTATAAAATTACTTGTTTCATACGCTAATTTAATACTATCTAATTCATCAACATGAATCAATAAAAACATCGATTTGTATCTATCAAAATTGATAGAAACTGATTGTAATTTGGAAGATAAACTATTACCAACATCTAAATCTACACCATTTGAAGGAGGACCAGTCCATACTGAGATTTCACCACAAACATCAATTATTTCTTGTTTTTGTTGGCGTTGTTGTGATGTTGTTGATACACTCAATTGGTGTCTATTAATTATAGTATCAGTAAGTCTACCTGATAACAGAACAAATTCTGCACTACTTGTGGATGGTTGATTTGAAGCACTAGCAGCAGCAATTGCTGCTGCTGCTGCTGCTGCTTGACCAATTGTATTAGGTGCAAATGGATTAAATGCTAAATCGATTTTATTATAACCAATATTGTTATAGCCACGTTGTAATTCAAAGAATGCCGGTTTTTGATTTATCTCACGCGGTAAAGGCATATCGATTACCTCCTCTTCAGCTTGTAAAACTTTCGATACAATCTCTAAAATGAATAACTCATTTTTTGTTAATGGATTTGTTGAACATAATAATTTCTTTTCAATTATTGTATCAATATAACGACGTAAATGTAAAATTGTTGAATCCGGAAATTCCAATTCTAACCAATCATCAATTGTGAGGTGATTCGGTTGATTCGATACAGCTTTAACACCGCACATCAAAGCAATCTAAAACAAAATCAAATGATTAATTAAATGAAAACCAAACAAGATCGAGAGACTCACTGTGATCGGTGTGATTGGTGTGACGCCCCTTAAATGATAAACACTTCTCGTATTAATCATATCATCATAAACCAGCCACAATGTGATATTGTTACGATTCAATGTATTCGCACCGTGCGGTATAACTTTCTTTTCACTTCTCGTACAATAAACACCATTCTTTTTGAATGCCAATTTCGGATACAGTCCAGCTGTTAATACAGCTTTAACTAATGCCCAATTATCGGACATTTGATTACAATCAATCATTGACGAATCAACATGTGCTATAAATTGTGATGCACGTAATTGTTTATTTAATTGATTGCGTGTCTTCAAGATCATTTCCATTGTGGATGAACTAATGAAGAAGTCACGACAAAAATTACGTTCTTTACGTTTGAGAATCGATTCTTGCCATTTAATAAATGCATTCAGATACGTCATATGATCACTGCCGGTTTCTAACATTAAGGTTCGACGTTTGGTTGCTGCAAACGAACGTAAATTCGCCTGTGGTGGTAATTGAAAAGGATCCCTGAAATTTTATTCAACATTAATTAAATTATAAATTTAACTAAAAAAGAAAGAAGAAATTAATTACTTTTGTGCCATACAAGCGACAATCGTTAAAACTGGATCTAAACATTTGAAAATCACTGAATACACCAGTATTTTGCCTAAATGTGGCTCAATCGTCAATTGACTCAAATATTCACCTAACGGTGTCAAATTCTCGTTTTTATCCAAAGCACCGAGACATTGTAGATTCTCGATGGCATTCTTCACCGCTTGTGGTGATGGTGGATCTAATGCTAACGATAAAAAATGATAAATTGATGAGAATTTCATATCTAACGTTTTCGTATTTAAACATAATTCCTCTAATGGTACACGTAAAATTTCAGGAATACGATTCTCTAATAATGATTGATAACGTAATTTGGAAAATAGATGGAAACAAATGCCTGATTTGGTACGACCAGCACGACCGGCACGTTGTTTCACACATGCTTTCGATATCCATTGTGTTTGTAATGATGATAATCCACTACACTGTAAATTTTAAATAATTAATTACTTAATTATTTAATTATTTAGATTATTTTAATTACCGAATCATAATTTTGTACTTTAGCTTTTCCTGAATCAATAACATAAACAACATCATCAATTGTAACACTAGTTTCAGCAATATTGGTTGATAAGATAATTTTCCTATTATCCGATGGTTGGAATACTTCATGTTGTTCTTTAATATTCATCGAACCATGTAAGAAATATACACGATATGTATATGGATTTAATTTTACATTTAATATATGTTCATAACATAACATTATATCATCATAACCTGGTAAAAAAACTAATATGGCACCAGGATGATATTGTTCGTGTATTAATTTAATTAATTTCGATAATAGATCGTAATTAATTTCTTCATCGTTGAATTTTTTATAATAATTATCCAATATCTCTTCATCTGGTGATAGTGTTGATAATTTCAATGTTAACATTGTTAAAATTTCTTCATTCTTTTGGGCTAATTGTAAACAGTCACAACCATGTTTCATACGTAAACGAGGATCGGCTCCTACATTAAACAAAAAAAAAATGTGCCTTAGTACATGGACTGCGAGGTGTTTCCAAGAATATTTAAAAAAATTAATAATAATTTCCAAAAATTATAAAGAACTTAAACTAACAATAAATCACCTTAGGAGTACTTTGAGTACAAAAAAAACTAAGCTACTCTGTAAATTTGGAAACTCAACTTTTCAAAATTGATAATAAAGGGGTCAAGAAAAACATATTTAGCCACAACTTTAATTTGCCACAGCAAAACAGACAGCTGTCTGGACCACCATAATTTTAGGAACGGTTCTTAAAGTCCTTTATTATTAATTTTTTAAAAAAAAGGTAGAATTCTGATGAATTTGCTCAGTATAGGATTCGGTTACTGCTGCTAGATTTAATTCAATTTAGAAACTGTTATTAACTGATTGAAGCTGGACAAGTTTCGTAGTTCATAATAGAGGTTCAGTTTTTAGAAAATTCTCAAAATTTTTGAAAGTACAAAAAATGGCAACCCTACAATTGCATTTTCTCTTGCATCTGGGATTTACCAAATTCACCAATCAAGTTCTTTTGAAGTTTCCAATTGTCTCTTTAGCCCCAATCCCTTCAACTGTATTATGCCGTTTATTTATGTAGCCGTATTATCATATACAAAACATATTTTTTAGATTTTTCCACATTTTTTTCTTACTGTTAAGATTGAATTAATCGCGTATATATGGTTCTTCATAAGGACCGAACAAAGGACACGTTCTTAACACCCTTTTTAGATTAGTTCGTACTTGTTCAGTTGGGTACTAGTCTTTGATTTTTTTTTCAATTAATAATTAATTGAATCTAATGCTAGTGTTAGTGTAAGTGTCCATACAGGACTCCTATGGAGATGGTAAATTTTCAAATAAGTGTATTTTTTTACAACACTAACAGTTTTTCATTCTACTTTTATCACCAATTATGCAGTTATCAACTGGAACCAAATGATTATTGTTTTTTTCTTGTTATCAAAAAAAAAACTATTTTCTATCAAAGTTAAAGTTTACCTTTTAAAAAAATTATTAATTGATGATGGATTGTTTTTAAAATAAATAGAAAAGTAATTAATGAAGATCTCATAGAATTATGTTCAGAAATACATGATAGAAGTGCACTTGATCACTATTAATTTCCAGAGAGGGGCGCCGAAAATAAACTTGCCTGGAGCGCCAGGAAAGCTCAGGCCGGCCCTGCTAATAACATAGCAATTTACTGTTTATCATTGTGATAAAGTAATTGAAACATCATCGGTTATTTTGTAATTGTCGAATTTTTCAGATTATAAGAGTTTTGTTTTTAATGTTGCCTCGTTTTGTCGATTGTCCCCTTAATATTTATTAAAACCATGTAAATTTCTCTTTCAAATTAAACGAAATTAAATGAAAGAAATATTGCTAGAGCAATAGACCTCTAGTGCAGATGATAATTTTTGAAATATTTGAAAATCGCCCTTTTGTACTGTTTCTTTAACAAATAATTCAGTTTAGAAAGCATGAAACAGAAAAAACATCAAATGTGGAGTGCGGAAGCAGCTTCATTTTAAATTTAAAAAAGAACTACAGACAACTTTTAAAACGCAAAACAAAATGCGCTTATTTCATGAAATACCGTTTACTGTAGGAAATGCATAGTGAACGTGTTACACAGAATGTCCCATCTAACGGTTCACCTCAAATATGTAGTTAGTTTGACGTGGAAAAGTATCTAAATCAATTAGACTACAATGTCTGTACTTCAACTGACCGACACGATTTTCTTTGTAGCTATTTTCAAAATGCCAAACCGTCATATTTATAAATGCGATTTTAATCGCATTTTCCTATTTTCTTTTTGAGTAGCAAATGAGAAATTTTTAAGAAAAAAAAATTTCACATTAAATTCATTTGCAGTATTAATTGGAGGTGTTTGGTTCCCTAATATTGAGACACTCTGTATATTTGGAAGTAGTTAAACGAAAAATTCTTGATTTTCTTCAATAAAAGTCCGTAGTTTGCTATAGAATTGCAAGAAAACGCAAGATTGGTTGCATAAAAATTGTACGCTCTTTGTGCACTCTTAATTATTGATTTTAAGTGACACTTTGGAATTTTATAGCTCACGTTGGGAACAATATTTTGAAATGACTGCAATAGATCCTTATACAAAATTTAACGCTCTACAAAAAAGGTCTCTTATGATTTTTCGATATATTTACTCCTTCAAAAGTTATTCAAGGTTAATGGTAAATTTTTACATTTTTCCAGTTTTTTGACGCAACCATCAACTTTATGGGAAAATTTTATAGAACATTTTTGTAGAGCATTTTATTCTCTATAACTTATCTCTATAAAAGTTTTTGATATTTTTTACAGGTCGTAAGTTATTTGCAATGAACTGATTTCTTTTTGATTTCAGTAATATTTTCGCATTGATAACTATTCAATACTGTGAGTGAAATAACTTACAACCTATAAAGAATAGCAAAAACTTTGATCAAGGTAAGTTATAGAGAATAAAATCCTCTACAAAAAATGTTCCATAAAATTTTCCCATAAAGAACTGGAAAAATTTAAAAATTTACCATTAATCCAACTTTAACCTTGAATAACTTTTGAAGAACTAAATATATCAAAAATTGTAAGAGACTCTTTTTGTAAACCGTTCAATTTTGTATAAGAATATATTTTAGCCATTCCGAAATATTGTTCCCAATGTGAGCTATAAAATTCCAAAGTGCAAGAGAATCTTTTTCCCATGTTAATCAAATGGAAAATCGAAATTCGCGATGAGCGACCTCTAAATATTAATATTAAGGGGTCAAATTTTAACAGGCACCTCCCTGAAACTATTTAAGATAGGATTTTGAAGAAAAAAAAGTTGTCGATTTTTTTTTAATCATCTTTGAGTAAAAATTGATGCACTTCAGAACTTTGAACTGTACCGACTGTAATTGGGAAATCTGATAGAATAACAACCCTAGAATAAACTGTCAACACCTTAATAACCACTTATAATCAAAATTACGGGAGAATCAGAAATAAACATTGTGGCAATTATCGTGTATTATAAATATTTTAAATCGAATAGACGGTAACTGGTCTCTTGGAAAAACAAATACAAGAAATAATTGTAAAAAAATGGGAAACAATAAATAAATAAATGATTCATATTCGTAACACTAACAACTTACCAAGATGAAGCAATCTCTCGATTACATCATAATTTTCTTGTATAATAGCTGCCATCAAGATAGTAGCACCAGTTTCTGTATGTTGATAATTAACTGGCATATTCTCATTTAATAAATAAACGAAAATCTGCGACCAAATCTCATCTAATTCATGTTGGTCGGTTGCATTTGAACATCTTGTAATAATCTCATCGAATTGTTGATTATACAACAAATTCTCTTTATGTTGTTGTTTATTTGTACTTAAATCATTCTTATCATCAATTGTATCAATATAATTCAACATTTTCAATACATCATTTAAAAACAATTCAGTTATAGAAAATAAACGACCCGGTATACAGATCACTTCGGGTTGATTGAAATAATTTTGGAATTTTTCAATATCAATTGTAGCCGACATTAAAATCACTTTGAAATTATTGTATTTACGTAGAATCTCTCTTAGACAAATCAACAAAAAATCGGATAATTTATCACGTTCATGGACCTCATCCAGTATTATATGTGTGAATGTTTTATAGACTTGTCGTCCAGATAATAGTGTACGTATTAATACACCATTTGTACAATAGATTAAATTGCATTTATCGCCGTATCTAGATTCGAGACGGATATGATAGCCGACAGCTTCGCCTAGTTTTGTGCCGCGTTCATAGGCGACACGTTCAGCTACCGAAACGGCAGAAATTCGCCGTGGTTGTGTACATATTATGCGACATGTCTCATTACGATTTCTGGCATCATCCAAGATGTACTGTGGTAATTGTGTTGTTTTACCCGAACCGGTCTCTGATGTTACTATAATAACACGATTATTACGGATTTTATCGATAATCTCACTCCTCATCGTATAGATGGGTAAATGTTGTTGAAAACGCTGTATTTCCGGTTTAACATTAGTCGCATGCACGAAGGACGGTGTTGACATTAATAATTTACCAAACATCTTCTCTTTACAATGCAAATATGTTGATTTCTTTCGATTGTATTCAATATTTTGATTTAGTATTTGCAATTTATTCAATTCATATTGTGATTTCGGTGATAGATCAATAAAGAACGATTCGAAATTCGATTTATTTAAACGTTTATAGATTGTTAGATAACGATCCGGCTCTTTACCTCTTGAACGTGATATTAAATTGTACGATAGGCATTTCTCGTGGATGAATTTCCGTTCGAAATTATTCAATGTTGGCGGAAAAGAATACTCCTCCATTTCCGGATCTGTTAGTAATTTGTGGAAGACTTGATCGACATTTATACGAAATGCTTCTGTTGTTGCTTCTAATATTTCCAAACATGCTCTATCCCAATAGTTCATCCTGTTTGTTTTTAAACAAATTTAATAAATTAGTATTGTGTTTTTATCAAGAAAATCATTGATAGAAATTATTGTAATATGTACCGATATTTTCGTTGCATACGATATGACATTTTGATCAATCCAAAATTGTTGTAATAATATATAATTATTGAAATAAATAAATAAATTAATTAAAAAATATTCAAATTTTTGTTTATATAATTTCGAACATAACCTTAAAATTCTGACAGACGAAGAATCGAATTGACGACGGATTTCAACCAATCAGATTGGAGAAATTACACGCTAATACAGGGTGCAGTCAAAAGTTAATATTATCATTTATCATTATTCTAACGAATTTTGACCTTGGAAGCCACAAAATTAATCGAATTTATGTAAATAATTAACAGAATTATTAGAAATTTGATCTTCTGCTCTATTTTGTATTATTTTTCGTATTTAACTAAAAGTAGCCAATCAGAGATGAGGACTTTTCACGAATACAAGGAGTATTAGAAAACAATTCACACCAACTGCCGCATTCAAGACGAATATAGGATGCCGATCAAAAATAATTATATTCACATGATTTGTGCCTTCTAGGATTGAACAATTAATTATTGACAAAATAATTATTAGTAAACTGCACCAACTCACAGGTGTACCCACGCGGTACATTGTTTCCAATGTGTTCTCTATATTTTTACTGTAGTACATTCTTAATTATGGGGCAAGTGAAGACTATCGATTCCTTTTTACAGCGGATTTCAAAGCACTAATTCAACGAGTCCCACCCAAGCAACCTGGCCAAGTTTCACCCTGTATCTGATAAGCAAACGTGTGGAGTCACCAGTTCCCAAAACGGAGTTGAAATTCGCCCCTGCGTGTGCATATGTATTTTTATGAATCAATGTGAAATTTACAATCTTTAATAAGAAAAGGCAGGTGACTTTTATTTCTCACATTTCACAAATAAACTGCGTCCAACCCTGAACATACAATATTTCACAAGCATTACCTACATCCCCGATTATTGAGAATAACTTCAATTTCTTAATTTGCTACTTGTATACAAAATATTATGTTGATAGGAGTAATTAAGGGGTAGAAAGGAATGAAAAACTGTGAAAACTTGCATATTATAGCTCCAACTTCAAGTCAGACATAGCCAATCGATTGATATAATTTGATAGTTTTGAGAAGTAGCTATAATTAAAAAATATGTGTCCTTTACAACAGTTTCCTCTATCGATTTATCAAAAACCAAGAAAATCGGGGGCGATCAGAAGTTGCCACCTCGTGTAGTTTACTTGTGAGTTTACGATTTATATCGAAAATTGCATCTCTCTAGTGTCAATCACATAAAGTTAACAAAGAGTCATTCCATATGAAATCGTCTGTTTCGGCGTATTCGAGTTAAGACTTTCAAAAAATGCCATTTTTAGGCTTTGTCAATTTTAGCTGTAAAAACTTTACTTACGTTTGTGTGTTTGGGGTGGCATTTTGAAGGTGAAGGATAGGATGTGATAGATAAAAATTTGCTCAGTCAAGTACCTGTCTTTAACGAGATGGTCCTGAAGATACGTCTTTTTTACTCAATTTTTGTGTATTTGAACTGACTCCAACGTGTCGACTGTTTATTGTAAGCGACTGATGTTACTCAGAAATTAAGAGTACATATTATAGAAAAAATACCGCCAATAATTAACCCGAATAGCCCACTCTTTATATACCTACGCATTCTTTATTTGAAATTTTGAAAATTCTAAAAATTCCATTGCTTAGGCTATAAAATGAACGTGTTGACTGCGACATAAAGATATGAAATTTACAGGATCTCAGTTCTTACTTTTAACTTCAAATGCCTGCAAAGCTCGTTTTGTTATTTTCATTCTTACAATTAGTGAGTGTGCAAGTAGTTTTTTTGAAACAATAAATACAATAGGTTTTATTAAAAAATAGTAGGCTGTTGGTTGTTTCTGTTTTGTATGTAATTTTTATGATAAAGGCAATAGCATTGTCAAAACAGAAACAACCACTAACATACTATTTTTTGATGACGCAATAGCACCTATGGTAATTATTACTTAAAAAAAACACTTGCAAACATACTAAGAATCAAAATAACAAAACGAGTTTTGCAGACATTTGAAGTTGAAGATTAGAACTGAAAATTCTGTAAATTTCATATCTTTTTGTCGCAGTCAAAACGTTCATTTTATAGCCTAAGCAATGGGATTTTTAGAAATTTCAAAATTTCAAACAAAGAATTTGTATATAAAGAGTGGGCTATTCGGGTTAATTATTGGTTGTATTTTTTCTATAATATGTACACTTAATTTCTGAGTAACATCAGTCAGTTACATCAAACAGTCGAGACGCTGGAGTCAGTTAAAAAACACAAAAATTGAGTAAAAAAGACCTATATTCAGCACCATCTCGTTAATAACAGGTATTAACTGAGCAAATTTTTATCCATCACATGAAAACTACTATGTTTCACCCTTAAAATTCGCCCCCAAACGCACAGATATCTTAAACAGTAAAGTTTTTACAGCTAAAATTGATAAAGCCTCAAAATGACATTTCTTGAAAGTCTTAATTCGAATACGCCGAAACGGCCGCTTATAAAAATTAAATAAGCATAAATTGTGTTCTTTATGATCCTAAAGAACAGTCCCTCAAAGTTACAGCAAAATCAAAGATTAGTCGGCTTTGCCAATCAGATGATTTCATATGGAATGATCCAGCAGCTATAATTAAGTTTTTAAATCATTGAAAAATAAATCATTTTGGAAATATTTTGAAAAAATAATTTTGCAAAGTCAACTTCAACCCTCATTTCTTTTTTTCCCCCAACGCAAATGAAAAAATATACGGTGCCCTTCAGAATAGTTTCCTCTACCGATTTATCAAGAACCAAGAAAATCGGGGTGAGCAGAAGTTGCCACCTCGTGTAGTTCACTTGTCAGTTTACGGTTTATATCGAAAATTTCGTGCCTCGAAAAGTAAAAAGTAAGGAAAAACAAATAATTGTGTGTAGCTCCGTCTAATCAAAATGCAAGATAAAAGTTGCCATCACGTAATTGTCCTTATTGTATTATTACTAGCAAAATTATTTGTGATTTTTTATATAAAAAAACAATAATTTTGGTGCAATTGGTTTGATTCCAAGGAATCTCAAAAGAACCGTTTTGGCAAAATGATTTATACATCTAGTGTTTTCTACAAGCAATTAGACAAAAATATAATTACAGTAGCACTTTGTATTGTGGGTAATTATTTTGTGGAAATATGCCACATTTACGGAAATTTTAATCAAATCTCAACTGCATGGCGCCCCAAAATGTATAAAGAAATCATTATTTATATTTTTCTTGATTTACTCGTTTTTATCAAAGGTGGCTTCCGGCGTTAGAAAAAATTGACGAACGCCTTGGTTTTTTACATCATAACTTTTCACAGAGTGGGCAAAGGGGGATGCAATTTTCAATATTGTCTCACTATACCCTGAAGAAGTCCCTGGTTTTTGAGGGAAATGATTAAACGTTTTTAAGACACAAACACAAAATCATAGAATTTTGCCGTTGATCAATGGTACGCCGTCCGTAAATCGGAAAACACCAATTAATAAAATTCGAACAATTTTATATTGTTTTGTTATAAAAACAATTAAATTTTATGTTGTTTTTGTCACTAATTATATAATAAGCTGTGGATATTGCAATCCTCAAAATTTCCTTATTTATAAGCAGAATTTTTTTATAAATAATAATTGTTGTTGTAACTTACCGGCAAAAAATGTCACGTTCCATTTTTGTGTGGCACTTTTAACTTACAACACAGCGTTTAACAGTCGATCACGGCACAATTAATTGAAGAACTATTTCCCAGTTTAGGATTTTAGCGTATTTATACTCAACTAGCTGAGCATTATGGGTATTTTAGAGATGTTAATTTGAATTGTTTTCAAATTCATTCAGTCTTATCAGATTTATTTCAATTATTTTATTACTCACAAATTCGATTAAATTCTTGAGCCAACTATCAATAATTTCTGTTTATTTATTTATTTAAATATACTTAAAAAGACTTTTGCGTTGTCGGAGCTTTTATTTTAAATAAATTCATGTCGGCAAAGCATTCCGAATTAAAATCTATACAACAGCAAACAACGACAAACAACTAACAACATGAAAATTTCTAAGAAAACCAATTTTACAGGTGTGCTGAGAGGGCCCCGACGATTGAGACCAAAATAATCGCAAAATTGCTTAAAACTTGAAAACATCAACCGTTCTAAAAAAAACAACAACATTATGAACATAATAATAATTGTATAATTGACGGTGAACTATGAAAACTGCAATTTTTTTTTCAAATAAATTGAAATACACCAAAATCCTGGAATAAGCCGGTTTTATACGTTGAATTCGACTAACTGCTGCAGCGGCGGACTGGCCAGAAACTGGAAACCCGGAACCGCACCGATAGATGTTCGAATTTTCTTAAAACCTCTAATTTCCGTTCCTTATTTTACGAAGAATGTGATAAAGAGGAATTCCTTGAAAGAAGTCGTTGCTTTTTGTAAAAAATGGATGTGAATCTTGGAATTACCGACATAAATTACATTCAATTCTGTTAATAAACAAAAAAATGCGACATGAAAATCAATTAAAATATAACTCAGTCAGCATTGTTCAACTCAACAACACTGTATCGCCGAGCATCGTGATTCCCTGTTAAGATATTCTTATGTAATCTTGAAGAACGACAAATCCTTAGGTACCCTAGTTTAAGTTCTTGAGGGTTGCATATAAATATTCTAATAATAGAACAAGCTGTGAAAGGCGGGCGCTTGTGTTGGAACGGTTTGTATATGTAATCCAATACCGCTTGATATTTGTGAGTTAGATAAGAGACTTCCTGAAATTTAGCGGATGGTCAATCAATTTACAATCTCTCATATTCACTTCAAAAAAATAGAAAAAAAATAAATGCTGATAAAATCGTTTCGTTTAACTATACTCCGATAAAAGAAATATTTTTTTAACAATTTTCTCAATAAAAAAGATAACATTGTTGAATGTAAAATATTCATTTTGTTTACGAAATTAAAATGATTAAAGTTAACATTATTGGAATTATTTACATAACGTCAACATTAATACGCTTTTTTTTGCAATCTGATAAGAATACTCAGGGCCGGCGCGACGCCACAGCAAAACATGCAGTTGCCTAGAGCGGCATAATTTTTGGGGCGGCTTTTTAAAATTTTGTTGAAAAATTATTATTATTTTTTTAAAGAGAGACATCAAAAATAGGTTTATTTAGACCTAAAAGTATAGGAATTCAAACACGGAGAGTTTCGGTAAAGAGCACAGAAGTGCTGAAAGCAGAGCCGGCCCGAGCATTACTCCCGCTTCAGGCAAGCTTATTTTCGACGCCCCTATACAGAAATTAATAATGAGTGCACTAGTTTTAAATATTTCTTTGGCGTCTTCCTTATTACTTTTCGATTTATCAATTTTTTTTTAAATCAATTTCTGATTCCGTATTGCAAGAATTCAAAACAATGCAAAAATCGACGTTTTGTATGGGACACTGTTTAGCAAAACTCACAGTTTGGTTGTAATTGATAGTTGCATAACTGCAACAACATGATTATTTGAAAGGCACTGGCACTTACACTAACACTAGCACTAGGCATAATTAATTGTTGATTAACAAAAAATCACAATTTTTCAAAACAACACTTCAATGTTAGAACATAACTGAACAAGAACAAATCTAAAAAGAGTATTAAGTAAGTCTCCTTTGTTCGGTTCTTATCAAGAACGTATATTCGTGATTAATCACAGTAACAAAAAAAAGATGGGAAAAAATTAAATGAAAATACGTCTACCCAAATGAAGAATACAATACAGATGAAGGCATTGTACTTTCAAAATGAAGGCAATTGGAAGGAATTTGCCAAAAACTGAATCTTTTTGATAATCTACCAGGACTGAAGATCTAACATAGAATTTGACTTCTTTAAAAATAACTTTATCCAAACTGAATCATACCTTCTGTATTTACCAACAGTTCCAAAGAGTTCTAAGGTAGTAGATACCCCAATCTCATATTGAACAAATTTAGACTGTTCTATTTTTTTTTCAATTGTACTTTCGCATTCCGCTTAAGAAAATGCTACAGGTTCAGTATAGGGGCTACAATGTCTAACAGGAAAAAACAAACTCGTCAACTAGCTTGTGATAAAGCAATTTTGATATATGTACTTAAAAAAATCTGCATGAGTTTTGGACTCAGGATGAGCGAATCATTTCGAAGTTCGTGCAAGGACAACGTCATGCAAGCTACTGAAATCAGGTTCAAAGATTCACATTAAAAAGACATTCAAGTTCGCAATATTAGAAAGAAAAAAACATGAATATATTGCTTTTTGTATACACACTTTCGGTGCTAAATCAAAGCAGAGGTTCGTCAAGGTTTGCCAAAGTCAAAAAATACTTGTTACCCACAAACAGATAAAAAGCAAAATTACTGCCTTACATTGTGTTTTTCGGTTAGCAAATATTGAACATTTCTTCTCAATTAAAGATCTTTGATATGCATAAGAAAGTTTTAATTCTGTAGTAAAATAGAAACATTTTTTCTTCACAGAAACTGACTAAATCTACCCGCTGTTAGAATTTTTGCTGAAACGTAATATAATACCTATACGACTTTTGTTCGTTTATATAAATGTAATTCAACTTATAACTGTGTACTTCAATCGTATCCGTCAATCTATTTGCTGATTCAGAAATTTGAACTGTCACGTTCAAAATTACGATTCTCAAGAACAGTTTTTAGGCTCTCATAGACAGGCCGCTGCCTGGAGCGTCATAATTTTACTCCTATGCTGGACTTTATGTGTAATATTTTCTTAAGAGTATTTTAGTTTCAGGGATAAACAATTGAACAATTCTACGTCAGAACTTCAGACCTCATAGATCCTACAAGAGGTTCAGTTTTTCAATCAGAATTTTAGGATAAGGCTAATTAATTATGTTTTGAAAGTACACAAATTGGTAATCCTACAATTGAATTTTGTTTTGGATCTGGAATTTTCCAAATCCACCTTTTGAACTTTTTGAAGTGTCCAACTGCCTGCTTAGACTCAATTCTTTCATCTATACTGGCTCCTTTGTTTGGGTACCCGCATTTTTATTTATTAAAGACATTTTTAATATTTTTCCACCTTTTTTTTTGTTTTTTATTGTTAAATTTATTCGTTCTTGTTTAGTTGTGTTCCAGTCTTTGAAGTGTTAATGTTATTTCCAAAAATTGTGTTTTTTAAAAATTAATAATTAACTGTGTCTAGTACCTTTAGTAGTAGAAACACACATCCCATGAACAGCTCCAAGAATTTTCTTATTATGGCGTTCTAAAATTCGATAAAAAAATTATCGCCATTATTTTAGAATTTTATATTTTGAACGCTAAAAGACGTAACGCGAATGATCATTGTTTCTTTTCTTGTTGTGAAAAAAATGATTTTCAATTAAATTTAGCAAAAGCTTACTTTTATCAAAATTTATTAATTCTCGAAAATATCTAGAACTTTGATTACGAAATCTATAAAAGTAGTGCAGTTATCATTATTAATTCCTGGAGAGAGGGGCGTCGAAAATAAGCTTGCCTGGAGGGCCAGGAAACCTCGGGCCGGCCCTGCTCTTAGACTAATTTAATTTTATCAGACAAATGTTAGATATTATCAACTCAAACAAATGTGCGATTATATTATAATTATAACTGAATTGATTAACACGTCCGTATACAGCTTAAGTTACAAAACAAAACATTTTGCTGTTCTTAGAGTGTGTTGTCGATTGGAACTACTTTTTTCACGACCTAGAAAAACTTCACAAGGTGTCAGAGTTACGGGACAGATTACGGAAATTTTGATGGTTTTCAGTATTTCAAGATTCGATTTCATCGTAACACTCTTTTCGTATTATACAGTGACAACCAAAAGGGCAGTAGATGCCGTTCAACAGCCATCTCTTGTGCCCAGACTACGTCCGTACGGCGCCTTTGATCCTAGAAATCTGTGCGACTAACAATATGTAAAAGTACTAATCAGTGTCGGGTTGATGGCTAGACAACTTACGCAACTGTTTAGCAAAATTTGTTTTAAACAATAACCATCTAAAATTGCCAGACACAAAAGAGTTGCAGAGTTTATTCAGACGCCGACGGGAAGTCATTTTAATTTTTTCTCTCGCTGTATCAAGTTTAACCTGTAAAAATATGTAATTTCTTGTTCAAAAAATTTGCAAAGAATTTCGCTTTTACACTGTAAATATTCACTTACAATAAATTTATGAAAACTAATAATGAAAATAGGGAAGGGGCTAAACAATAGAAACAAAATATTAATCCTTCGATCATATCGCTAAAAAAATACTGATACTTAAGAAGAGATATGATGACGCAAACCGAGGATGCCAAAAGATAGACGAGCACATCTGGGGCTTGTGGAGTCTCCTGAACTCTCAATGAAAGTATTGAGCTCCAGGTGCTTCTTAGGCATCCTTAATTAAATTTCGAAAAACGGACTAAAAAAACCCTTTTTCTATTTTGCGTCAATAATAGCGCTATTATTAAACTCGCTACTGTATCGAAATGAGCTCCTTTCGATACTAGTGCTGAAAAGTAAAATGTAGGAGGTTTTTTTTCCACTAGGTAGGTAACATTTTCATTGATTTTGACAACTGTCAAAAATCATAAAAACAAGATACTCAATATACCGTTTTTCGTACTGATCTTTGGATTTATCGGGTAGTAAATTGCTTCCTCCATTTTCAGCAATTTCCCTTATTTCAGGTGGAATACATGAAAATTCTTCAGTCATTGTCAAATAAGCAATTTGGCCAAAAAGACAATTCACTAAGAATGAAAAATAAAACAATTGAAGTTTCCTAGCTGAATGTTCAATTGTTATATCAGTAACACCAACTCCCACCAATTTCCCTAAATATCAAATCTCGCAATTTTTTTGTAAAAAAGGGCACAAAATAGGCAAAATAGTATAAAAAACTCGTGTCAGAAGTCGTATATTGCACTCGTCCTTTAGAAAACTCGCGGCTCTGGACTCGTGCAATAATAGGCGACTTCTGACACTTGTTCTTTAATATACTATTTCCATATTCAGTAGTATTTTTTTTCAGTCACTATTATTCTGCAAGAAAATCTCCCGCATTGTTCCTAAAAAAATCTGGTCACCTTATAATAATGATAATAATAATAATAATTTACTTTTAACCTTTACGAGAAATAAGTTTTTGAAATAACATCACAAATTTATTTATTATCTACTATGAAACATGTTAAAAAGTAGTTCATAACATAATTAAATATTCTCTGTAATTCTTCCGGGGGGGAATCTCGCATTTCCGGGGGGAATTTCACCCCCGGTCACCCCCTTGGATTCAACACTGTTTGTAATGATTTACGATCATATATTGTGCGAATTCAGACATGTTTAAAATTGGAAAAGACAATAAAATATTGATAGAAGAAACATCAACCACTTACCAAATGTCGATCATCACGAAGAATATCCGCTGAATACTTAATATTGTTTGAGAAGTTTACCTAAGTGTATGTGATTGGGAATCTGAAGAGTGGATAATAAAATAAACAGAATTATTCCAAAATATATTACATCGACTAAAGATCATCATTATATATTCAAAAATAAACAAACTCTGAAAACGAAAGAATGAGAAAGTAATACAGTTCAACAATTGTCCAATTCTTTTTTTTTGTTCTTTTTACAAGTCTTGCACCCTACATTCCAATTTTTGCACAGTGACCAATCGAATTCTACACTTGCAAAAAGTTTAATTTAGAATGCAGATATGAACAAGAAAAACTACAAACGCATCTCTGGTCGGCTTGACTTTCTACAGGGTGCAGATCTAAAGACTTCCATAAAAATCTCCAAGAGAAATCTAAATAAATATTATATTTTATAACGAGTAAATAATTTAAAGACTTCTCCCTACTCGTTATATAATATACTACTACTTCAGGATAATGTTAATCTATACGATAACTCACTACTCCGACCAGTTCGAGTAAAATTAAAACTAATCTAACTATCCAAAACAGATATTTTAACAATAAACAAGCGTTGTGACTCTTTGGTGATTATTATCTATTAATAATAAAGCAGACTAGAATTTTATAATAATAATAATAATAATAATAAGAGTAATAATAAAATAAAACATCCATCACATACACACAATTTCAAATTTGAATTGACTTTGATTATCAACAGAAAACAAAATAAAATAATCACGACCAATTCATGCACCAAGAAACTAGAAAAACAAAAAAAAAACAACAACGAACAACAAAACTAATTGAGTTATTTTAAAAAGTTGTTTCTTATTTTTGTTTTTAGCAAAATATAGAATCTAATTTTTTTTTGTATGATTTTGTTCTTGTATTGTTATTGTTCTATTTAACAAAATATCAAGGAGAATATGGTGGTGGTGGTATATTATAAGGCGGTGGTGGTGTTGGACTATTAAATGTATCTAAACCATCATCGAAACCATCAATTAAACAACGATCATCATCACGATAATAACTAGATGGCGGATGATTTGCTAATAATAAATTGTAGAAGATTCCAATCAAAGATATACCACCTGTAAACAAAAAAAAATAACATTACAAATATAACATCTTTTATAAGTAATATCACCCAATGTTCTCAAATGAATCAATAAATTATTTATTTAAGACGATATTTTATATGCATAAGAGTGTTGAAGACGTCAACGAGAAAAGAAGAGAAAATGAGAAATGAGAAAAATGAGAAATATCCAAAAATAGGAAGATACAAAAAAGCATCTCCCAGTATTATTAGAAATTGAAAACGATTGGAATAAACAACAATTACACGAGGATTTTCCAGCTTTTACAGAAAAATTTCCCGATAATGCTCTCAAAGACTGAATAATACAATAGTTCGGTCAACTTATTGTTAGTTCAAAAAATAGGGGCAAAGTAACAAAAATTCGTATAGAACTGAAAATTGCTATAAATCATCAGAATAACATTATAAATGAAATGTGAAAATTCCCCATCGGTCTAGTGTGCAAAAGATTTTATTCAAGGTTAAAGTTGTCAAAAATGGGCTTTTTGCGTTTTCCAGCTAAACGGTAAGTTTTATCATAAAAATAGCTCCGTTAGAAATTGTAGATCGTACAATTATCTACAAAATTTGTCTCTACGCTTTTTTCGTAAGAGCTACCGTTTCTGAGATATAACAGTTTAAAGACTTGCAAGAGGCGTGGGAGTTTTTCTTAATGATAAAAAGAATATGACCGTGGGGCAGCAACTTTACGGTAAAATATTTAGAAATGAATTTGTTTGTCATTGAGAGATGTATTTGGTTAAAACCTTACACACTCAAACACTCAATACCGAAATGAGATAGAATGAGGTGGAAAATTGAAAAAAATGCATATAGTTCTTTTATGGCTCAAAGTAAACTGTTAAAAAATAAAAATAAATAAAAAATTTGTGAACAGACAAAAATATGTCCTTCAGGAGCAGTTTCTTCTGTATGACAAAAATTATGAAAATCGCAAGTTTCCTTGTTAGAAATGAAACTGTTTTCCTGTCCACCTTAAAATAAAGAAATGCGAATTTCGATATGTACCTGCACCGGCAAGGATATAAAAACCGAAACCATAAAATACAGTAGTCTCCTCTTTTGGAAAAGTTTTACATAATGAATCTTCTAATAGTAATATAATATAATATGATACACTGACGATAGCCATAATCCATAATACTACAAACGGATTATTATTATTATTCATGATTGGAATCTTATAATCGATCTATACCTGTACAAGTCCCAGCTACTGCATATTTCCTGATAATACGATATAAGACACTTTTCGGTCCTATAATATCCAGAAAGAAACCAGCTAAACTAAATATAATCGCCATGAAGCATAATAAAATTGTTGTACGCATCATATTCACAATTGTTGATGTGATAAATTCATAATCTACAATTATAATTGAATTTGTATAACAAAAAAAATAAGTGGGTGTTTATCATCTTAAATTACCAGCATAATCTGTACTATCAGTTGTATAACCGAACCAAAAGAATTGGCCTAGAGTTAAATCAGGTAATGGTAAACTGGATGTTATTGTGAACCAATTCAAATTCACCATCGACATGCTAATTAATGTTATTGTCAGCATGTGGAATGTTGCTGATATTAAATTGCGATCATCATCTTTCGGATGGAGCCATTGTAATGTTTGCGTTAATAAATATCTTGACATTGTTTGTTGTTGTTGAATTTAATTGAATTGATATTCGAACGAAATGTTTATAAACTGAAATTAATTTTAAATAGAATTAGTTTAATTACGTTTTATTGTCGTTCAATTTTTGATCGCATCAACTTTACCTTGAATTGTTAATGGAATTTATTGATCACATTTAATGCATTTTGATTCGATAATTCACCACATTTTCACAAATTAATTATGAATTAAAATTGATAATTAAAATAATTAATAAATAACTAACAACAATTTAAAAGTTATCGACAATAATTACTTTGACAATTACCAAAACGAACTTGACAGTCAGTGCGGCCAACAAAACTTTCACTCAAAATTGGGCGGCAATTTTGAAGATCGGTGTAATATACAGAGCGTTTCACTTATTATAATAAATTCATCAACCAGAGGGCTTTTCTAGACTGAAGTTGGTGCCTTTGAATATAGTGATACATTTAGGGATTTATTTGTCTGTGTCCATGTCCCCGATTGCAATCCTGGAAGCTCCTGGGATTACGTGTTTTGTCTAAGGAGACATTGATCTTTTGCTCAATGAATTCACTATATTTGAGAAATACACTAGAAATACATTTCAACAGGGCCGGTCCGAGCTTTTCTGGCGTTCCAGGCAAGTTTTTTTTCGGCGCCCCTCTTAGGAATCTAACAGTTTTATATATTTCTGAGTTCTTTGACATCTTCCTAATTGCTTTTCTACTTATTTTAAAAATAATTCATCATGAATTAATAAATTTTGAAAAAAATTAACCTTATCTAAACTATCTGATGGTAAATAGTTTTTTTTTTGATAACAAGAAAAAAGTCATGACCGTTTTTTGTTCAAAAAAAAATCACGGTTTGGTTCTAGTTGACAACTGCTTAGGGATTTCGCCCAACCGCGCTAGTTTCTATCTCTATTTCTCATATTACAATGTTGAAATGGTGAGATGGTCAACTTTACCAGTTGTCACACCCTTTGGAAAATAGGTACAGCCCATGCCAGAAAATCACTGATTTCCTTTTAAAAGCATCCCACTTGCGATCCAACCATATGGATTGTTTTCTCTCACTTTAACTATAAGCCTCTGTTGAACAGAAAAGGAAACGTAACACAGAAACGTGTATTAGGAATCAATTTTAAGAGGGACTGTTTATGTCTCTCTTGCTCTTTACAACTTTATAGTAATAAAAAAAATACTTTTATAAATGAGAATAAGGCTACCTAAATAAAAGGCACAATACACTTGAAGGGATTGGAGCTAAGGAGACATTTGGAAACTTCAGAAGAACTTGATTGGTGGATTTGGTAAACTCTAGGTCCTATGGAAGATGCAATTGTAGTGTTGCCAAAATTTGTACGTCCAAAAAAAGGTATTAAATACGACAAATTTTGTCGTTATGCTAAAATTTTGACCGAGAGAATTTTCTAAAAACTGAACCTCTATTACGATCTACGAGGTCTGAATACCTGATATAGGACCGATCAAGTGCTTATCCCTGAATTTGAGAATTTCTCACCTTCAATGAGTAAATAGTATTTTCCATATTTTCCGTATTTAGCACCAGTTCCCAAGAGTTCTAAGGTAGTGATCCAATCCTATACTGAGCCGGCCCTGTATTTGTAAATAACTCTGGTAATTGTTTACTATACACGGGTTTTTCTTCTTACTCGACCTATGTAGATGAAAATTTATACATATCTTTAAAGTACCTTTATGAACGCATAGAGTTGGCGTAATCTCTGATATTCACTCCTAATAAGGGGTATTAATGTTGAACAATGAGTGGGCGTTTACATAGATGGATGACAAAGTACTTATTTTATAATACTTGTGTCATAATTAAAGTGCGGATTGAAGGTCATTTGATTAGAATTACAATGCTCGAAATGCACCATTGGCGTAGTTTAATTTTAATGCATGTATTTACATAAATTTATAAGAAAAGACACGTAGAATAAATTTAAAAAAAATGTGTTCATAATTTTAAAGTTTTTTTTTAAATTTATTTTTTTGTTAATTTGTTTTTTTTTAAATTTTCTGTGGCAAAAACATCAGTTTCTGGCCCCTAACGAGTCGCCTTTTAAAGAATGAGAGAGAGCGACCAGAAATTCATAGAAATACGGTACAACTAGACATCTGTTTTTTCGCCATAACATCGCGACGTCACGGTAGCAGTTCAACTGGTCCACGGCTTTTCTATGTACGGAGTAGTTCGGACTTTATTTGTAGCAAAAAAACGTTTGACAAGAAAAGATAGACTATGGAAGTACAACAGCTTTTGCCACTGCGCTCTAAACGAATTTGTCAGGAGACTAGAATTTGCCTTGCTCCAACTTGGAGCAGATATCCGCCCTTTAGTGATAATATTTGGCTGAATCCCTACCTATAACATGTACGTAACGGTGATGGTGATTGATTTCACAATCAGTTTACAGGCGTCTTTTTATCTCTTTCTTATCATTAATACAACCGTCTACAAGATACTCGTTAAGGCGGATAAACTGACTGAAACGGTCTATAGCTTTTAAATATCTTTTACGAAACGCAATATGCTGTTTTTCGTTGCTATTGGTATTTTCTTGTCTTATTGTTAGTCTTTGTGAAAGAACTTGTATAGTGTAACACGCCCATACTCAATTATTATGAGAGCTGAAGAAGTTATAATTAATCGGTATATATTTCAGATTTTGATTAAACAAAGCTACTTATGAACTGAAGTTTCTGAAAAGCTATCAGTTTATTTGTGAAAGAAAATGTACATCCTTTGAGATAACTTTCTTATTGAATAACACAAGCTTTTTATCTTATGACTACGTTAGCTTTTGTATATTTTATGGAAATGTGTCTCTCTTCATCTACACTGGAAGTCGAACATTTTTTGGATTACATTGACGTCATTATATTATATACAGATTGTTTCAACCCAAACGATCACCTTTGATGACTTCTTCAGTTATTAAAATATTCGAATGCAGCCTTCAAGAAGTCAAGGGATACTTTAAATGTACTCCTAGTTTGAGTACTTAAGTTGTAATAATTGAAGAAGTTATGAAAGGTGATAGTTTGGGTTAGGATCAGGGCCGTACCGAGACTGCAACAAAATTGGTATTGGCATGGAGGGGCATAATTTTAGAGGCGGCACTATTTAATGTGTCCCAAGTTGGACTTTTAATGTGTAATATTTTCTGAAGAATATTTTAACTCTGATAGATTTGTTCACTATGGAATTTAGGTACAACCTCATAACTCTTTGTAACTGCTGCTAAATACGGAAGATTTCATTTATTTTGGTAAATGTTATTTTTAAAGGAGTACTGGTTGAAGCTGGAAAAGTTTCACTTTCACGGATAAGCAATTGATTAACTATATGTCAGGTCTTCAGACCTTACAGATCGTAGAAGAGGTTGAGTTTTTGGAAAACTCTCTCAGTCAGAATTTTAGGATAAGGCTAAATACCTTTATTTTGAAAGTACAGAAATTTGCAATCTTAAAATTAAATTTTGCCTTGGACCTGGCATGCCTGCGCCAGGAAACCTCGGACCGGCCCTGGTTAGGACAGTATGTAGGTATACGTATATGGTATGTAGAGGCTGTTTCGTAAATGAGCGTCATCCTTTTGTTGTGAATCAGATGACTTAACAGAGTAATCCTGTTCAGTTTTTATCCTTATAGTTTTTTTACAGTCACGGCAATCAGATTCATGAAAAAAGTAAAACGAAAGCTGTTATCAAATAGGCTTTCGGTAAACATACGTCTATAGTCAAATTTCAAGTATAAAATCAATAATAACTTTATGTATCGAGAACATTCTTATGGCGCAGTTACTTTGATATACAAATATGCACAATATGGTACTTGGGCTGAATTTTCTCAATTTCCCGATTAGCTAAAAAGTTTGTAGGGCCCTAAGTCTTTCTTATGTGCACGTTCTTGAGACTTTTATTTCTGTTACTTCTAATGAAAGATTTCAACTACACACCCTCTTTAGAAAAAAACATCCCGTATAAAGCAATCAATTCGTAATACAGAATGTTAGACGATGAGAATGTCTAAATTTCAGAACAGTAATCTGTCTTAATTAGATTGTGACCCTTAATCACCTGGAGTTTTATATTTATTACGTCATTTTCCCATTAAAGTAATTGTGTGTCTACTTTAAAAAAGTAGGATAAATTAATCTTTATTTATCAGTTTCTTAAAATCTACCGTGAAAAAAGCACTTTTTATAAACAATCTGAAGATTTGGTTTCCAGTGGTGGAGCAAAAGGAAGAGAGGCCGTTTCTACGGGTTCCACGCACCACAACTGACTCGCACAACTATCTAATCTCTCCATCTAATTGATGTTATGTTGGTTTTTCCATACGTGCTCTGTTATTCGCGATTTGGAGGATTCACCTCTTTGTGTGTGTATTTTATGCTCCTTTAATCGTATGTCTAAGGAACGTTTAGTTTCAGCGATGTTAAATTCACCGCATTCGCAAGGCACTTTATTTTTTTGGATGTGCCCTTGACGTATGGTATTGTCATTAAGAATTGCTTCTAGTTTTCCTGTTCCTGTTGTGGTTTGGTTTGCTTTTGTTCGTTGATGATTTTCTGATTTGTTTTTAAATCATACCCGTTCTGCTGATGTTAGATTATTGATCTTCTTAGTTAAGCCATTAGTGTCGCCACACAGTGAGACTGCACGGTGATATTGTCCGGTGTGCGTCGGTTTTTTATACACACTCGTGTGAATGGTCACATTCTGGTGGTATACCATCACATCTAGGAACGGCCGTTGGTTTTCGCCTCCAGCTTTTTGCGAATTTGATGGTAGGTCTTATGCTGTTGACATGCTGATGGTTGTCGGTGCCTTCCCATATCACGAAGGTATCGTCAACATAACGTTACCATAATTTTCGTTTGACTGGTGCTATGAGAATTTCCTGTTGTTCAAACCACTCCATGTAGATGTTTGTAATAACAGGAGAGAGAGAAGAGCCCATTGAGCGGCCATCATCTTGTGCGTAGAAATTGTTCTTTTCTTGAAAATAGGAGACAGCACTCCAGCAGGTCCATGATCCCGTTGAGAGACAGTGAAGATCGATCTGATAATAACGAGTCATTTGGTCCTTATTATTTCCAACGATTCTACCACTGGAACGTTGGTATACAAACTTTCGACATTCAAGAACCAATATTATCTAAAACTTTTAAACAAACATAAAGAACGAAACTTACTTTGAAATGATAAATAAGAGGAATGGAATAATACTAGATATAGTAAAATGTACAAAAATATAGACGCAACGTATCCAAATATTGAACCAGTCTTCCAACGAAATTCTGTTCGAGTACATTTAAGAAGGGTCAAAATTTAATTTGAGAGAAGATTTAAAGAAAAACCATCGACTGCTTTGTAAAGTATTCAAAGTTGTTTACTTCGCGAATTATTTAATAAACTTGAAATCTTCCAGACAACGAAATAGTCCAAAATAAATATTTTAGAATGATCGCTCGTATTTTCAGTCAATATTATCTGAGTCAATTTTACCACATACTTACACCAGAAGCAGCTTTCTATTGATATAAAGGGAACAACACATGGATAGAAAACGTTTGTTTTATTTAAATGTAGACGCCTTAAAGGGAATCTTATTTGAAGGAAGTAACAAAAAACTAATATAAAAACGAGAACTTATGATTGTTAGAAGGATCGAATAAATGGATTTTATTGACGTATGACGATAATTTCAACGTCAATGCAATTCTTATCAAAAAAAAATGTAATTTTTAATTGATTAATTAATATTTGTGTAAATTGAAGGAACTTTTTATTGTTAATAACTAATATTAAGCGACGAACGCCGGTAAATTCAAAAATAGTAGATCTAGCGTGCATCGCATTTTAGAAAAAATCTTAACGTTAAGGGTTCCCGGATCGAAATTTAAGTCCTCGCCAGTACTTAGGTACTTAGATTATAAATAACAAAGAACTTATGTACCGTTTATAATCTAGTAAGCTCTGCTTTTTTCCACTTTCAGCACTTAGTAGTACTTATTTAGGTTCTTGTTATAAATACTTGTAGTATATAATAAAGCTGTAAGATCCTAAATAGCACCTAAGAACATAAAAGTGCATAATTCAAATCTAAACACTACCTGTAAGGATCTCCGTAGAACCTAAATTTTGACTCGGGTTGTTACCCTCATTATTCCCTTCTATCAGGTGAAAATTGTAAATTATCTAGTTGCATTTTGTAGGATTTATGATATACGAAGCCCTTTTTAGGACTATCATAAAACTATTTACTTATAAGTCCATACTCCACAACAAGAAATAAACATTTCTAATTTCGGGAAGGTTACTATACTTTAATTGAGGTGTATCAGAAAAATATACTATTCCTTTTTCTACAGCGGTAGGTTCTGCTTAAATTTTCCCTTTTTTAAGTCTAGATTCCAACAATCTGTGTCAAACGCTATGGATTGTTAAGTTTGTTCGTTCATCTGTCACGTAAAAATCTAATATCTTTAGCGAAAAATTTCTATTGCCTTATAGATATTCTGACATATTTTTTCCATGAGCTATTTTATTTTCTTACCGATATTGTTGGGCAATATTGCAAAATTAATTCACGTTGAAGTGATCGTTAATTAATAACGATCAGATCGTTATTAATTTTGGTCGTAAATATTGTTGTTCTTTATTCACTTCCAATAGGAAATTCGATTATCAAACTGAAAATAATATATGAATCTGCGTGTCAAGCAGGAGATATAATTCAATAAAAAGTTATGCAATACACTTATGTGGCTCTATAACTTTCTATAAGTTGTAGATAAATATTTATGAGATACGCAGGTTATTGATAAGTATTCACAGAATTCACGGACAGTTTTATGGATATACTTACTTTGGAACGTGGTAGACGTTCATCAAATAAAATATTTAAATGTTCGCAAAATTCATTTACAACCCTGTTTCACAGTTACTTTTCAAGATTGATAATAAAACCCTCTATAAACTTGACAACGGCTATCATTTCCATTTCGTTTCCGATTTATCTTGTCTTTATTTTATCTGTTGCTGACGATAGCCCAAATAATTGGAAAAATTGTTACAAACTATATAGTTTGACAATAAAAAACCAAACAGTAGAAGGTACAAAAACTAGTAATGATTTCCTTTTTTTGCGGCCCAACTGCGATCATTATTATGCCTTAAAATTGGGTCAGACAACTCAAATTTGCCTTACAATATAATTGCTAAAAAAAGCATGATAAATGGTTTTTATAAATGAAATTTGAAAAGCAAGATTTTTCATACACAGAGATAAAAAAATAGTCGAATGTAACTGGAAAAGACAGCTAATTTAATCACGGGAAGGAATCAATCATAAAAATTACACACATCCATTTTCTCTCATTGTTAAAGCCTTGTATTGAGCTAATTGTGGAATATTTTTATTATAAATAACTATTTCCAGAGGATTATATCGAATTTGTTTATATATTATTTTATTTATATAAAAGCTTAACAATAGTGAAATGAAGTTGTAAAAAATTATACAACATTTTTCACAGACAGTTATTTATTGGTTTTTGTGTTTGTAAATTTTGATAACGAACAATTAAACTGTAGTCTCACTTGGAAATTGTTCAATTAATATTTTGTTGCCAAAATAGTGGCCAAATCGATGTAAATCAATGGTGCAACAATAATATCACTGATTACATTTTATGGGACTTTAAAGAGCAACAGACTATTCATGTAAACGTCTGATACGTTAATTGTTCAAAGCTGAAGACTCAACTTGTCTGACAAGACGGGTCTGTGTAAGCAAAACTTAATGACGGTTCTCGAGCTTGCAAGTGCACTTGTTAAATGCAATAGATGACGATAGAATATTAGAGTAGAACTTTAATTAGTTGGAGGAAGTTGCGTGACATCGCGTTAGACGACACCTGTCTAAATACAAGTTTTAAACGGAAAACTAATTCCTATAATGATAATATTTCAGGATGGTAATCTACACTGCATATTTTCTCATTATTTCTAATCTTATTGTCTCATTAATTGCCAAGTGATACTGCCCGCTTATATTTACCTTAAACTATTATTTTAGTTCAGGGAAACAAGAAAGGCCCAGAAGCACTTTGATTGTATGAGCGTGTAGGATTGGCAAGGTAAGTCGGAAATATAAGTTTTAATCCATCACAAATGTATAAATACCCCTACTTTTTGTGGAATTCAAATATATGCTTTTTTAAAAAATACACAAAAGTTAGTATCACATAGTCTCAATGTAAAATAGTACTATTCTACATTCTATCTGATTTACATAATTAAGAATCCTACATATTTATAAATTTTGGAAAAACATTATTTACATAATAACAAATCATTTCCATGACGTAAACGGACAAATTAATGAGCTTTAATATGATACAAGATATTGTAAAATATGATATAAGAGTTCATTCGTTCTTTACATAGTACTGTTTTGTATAAAAAAAACATGTTACAATCCGATCTGCCTCCCTTAAAAATGAAAATCTTCTTATACTCCCCGTTTCAAATTCTTCCATTCAATGTGTGATAATTTCTAAACAAAACCCATCTGGTTATTTTCAAACACGACCCTTTTGAGAGATTTACGACAGGGCAATCTGTCAATTCTTTTGTTACCGAATCTATTGTTTTAGCAATTTAAACAGCAATCTCTTAACTGAAAATTTTCATTATACGTACTTTTATTGAATTTAAATGCTAACCAATATTTATAAAATTTGTAATTCCATCTTATACAGGGTGTTATCAAAAGGTTGGGACATGACTTAACCACGAACTCCTGGGATCAAAACAGTACGATTTAGTCCCTCTTACCTATATCCAAAGTCGTCTCATTAGGTTTCTAAAGATGATGACTTGGATCTCCATCAGTTAATTGCAAATTTGTTATAATATCATAAGATAAAATTGGTGACAATTTTTTGCTTCGAGGCTGAAGAAATTGAGTTTCTATTCCTAAAAAGATCCTTTCTTCAGAAACATTTTTTGTATCTTTGTAATCTTTGAAGCTCCCAAAGGTTGACTATAAAAAATTTTGGAAATAGTACAGATAACTTTTTTATCGAGCATCAAGAAAATTGAATACTGAACAGTTATAATTAGTGAAAATTAATTTGAATCAGTTATTCAATATCAAGTGACATTACTTTTGTTTTTTTTAGGCACTTTTTTCTTGCACTTCATGTTTTTAAATTAATCCTGTAAAAAATTTCCTAGATCATCAGATTAGATTTTATTTTTCCATGACTAAACTTGGGCAGCTATCAAAAATTACAAAGCCACAAAAAATGATTCAGAAGAAAAAATCTTTTTCGTGAGAAAAATCTAGAATACTCGGACTGAACACGAACAATTTATCTTGTAAAGTTATTATTGTTCAACACACTTCGATTTCAGCGATGAAAACATGTTTTATAGTCACAAGATATGCAATGCCAAAAATTATACAAATCGATTTTTATAAGCAAAATATTTTTTTTTGTAAGAAACTTTTACACATTCTGCCGACTCAACGAAACGCTTTTCGATTTCGGCAACAAGATTCTTATTTTGATCCCAGAAGTTTGTGGTAGGCCATGCCCCAACCTTTTGGAGACATCCTGTATACAAACATTTAATATGAATAGTCAATAGTTATTATCGATTCACCCTTAGAGTATGTTTTGTTCACTCGACATCTTAATTCACTAATGTTAATTGGATCTCGGGAATATGGTGCAATAATAGCACTGGCCCTAATTCTGACTTGTACAAACGTATGAATTTAATTTCCCTTATTATAGATGGGGTGTGAATAGGAGATGTGCTCAATTAAAATTAATATTAGGAATCGTTTGAGTTTAAACGGAAAATTATGCTTTGAATGGCAGTACACCATAAAAAGAATATTTTTTGTTGGTTTACAAGGTGTCTTTTCCGAGTTATTTAGTGGTTTGTTTATATTTTATACGTTTTCCACGTAGTCGTCCAATTTTCTACGTGATTTGTATTTATTTGAAATACTGACCGATTTTTGGAAATTTTCCAAATAATAATAAGAACTTATTGATTCAATTATTGTTCTAGTTTAATTTTGTTGTTTTTGTTTACACAAATAGTTAAATTTATTATTCAATTTATATTGTGTTGTGTATAATAATGTTTTTGTCATATTCCATTGTATATTATTATTAAATATATAACAAAATATATCTAACTAAAAAATATTTTATTTACAGTACAATTAATTTATTGTTTTTACGTTACATTTAATTTTATCATTTCGCTAACTCCAGTTGAATTTTCCGTACTGAATGAAAATTAAAGAGAAAAATATATTTTCTACGGGTAGTTTGAAAGACAGTATAAAACGATTCTAAGCACAGCATTGGATATAGTTTCTTTCCTTCAACTTTACAGAATATCGACCCGGTTTCATAATAGATCTTGCAACGAAGACTCACTTAATTTTGATCTGGAATTGTGTAGATTCCGGTAGCCAAACCTGGGGGACTTGCATAGCTTATCATTGTTCCATTTACACTTAAATGCATTGTGATAGGTCAGGATAAGCCATTTCTTTCGGATTCAGTATAAATTTTGAACAAACCCACTGTTCCGTAATTCTAAGTCAGTTCTTTTATTTCACTAGTGTGCAGGAACGATTTACGGTTCAACAGGATCTACTAACTTTATATTGTAAACCGTACCATAAATATAAAACTGGATGTTACTGCAAGTTATGGAAATTTTGTTCGTTTTCAAAGTATTATGTTTCTTTGTCAATGTTTTATTATTTTGTAATTTTAAAAGCGGTAATTGTAAATGCAATTATTTCGTTCTGGAATTACTTGGGAATACATAAAATGCAACAGTATGGCGCATTCACCATTATTTAATAGTATTTATAGCATTCCTTTTAGTTTCTATTCTGCATTTGTAGTGAATTGAAATCTAATCTTATTACATCCTGAAGAAGCGAACGAAACGTAAATTACGGCAAATAACGTCAAAATTGAAAATTAATAATTTATTAATTTTAAATTCAACAATAATCAAACAATATTAAACAATCTTCGAACGAGGCTGGCTACTGTGGCGTTTTCCAAAATATCATTAACATACTGAAAACCATTTTATTTATCAAAAGCAAAGGAAAATTAATTAAACAACTTACATTTTTAATCTCCTTCTCGATAGGTGCTTTAAGATCAGGCCAAAGCATATCTAAAGCTTCTGGTGCCATTTTCGAGAGAGCTCTATTGAATAAATCTTCTAACTCTTTATCGCCCATCAGATTGCTGAAATGATTCTACAAAAGCGCGAATTATTACAATTTAATTACACAAAATAAAAACCGCGATACCTCCAGTTTGCCTAATTTGACGTTCAAGTGTAATGTAGTCAATCTCAAACGCAACGGATGTTCGTAGCGAATTATCGTTGAAATTGCTAAACGAAAATCAATCAAATTCAACCTGAAAGTTAATTAGAAAATTTTTTCAATCAAATTTTACTGGGTATCATTGAATAATTTACCAAAATTTACCATTACCGAAAATTTTAAATGTATTACCGATCATACCATCCACATCATACGAACCGTTAATTTTGATAAATGGAAATGTAAAATTTAGATCTAATTGAAATCTGAGATTGCCCAAATCACGGAAACGTTCATTTTCAGTTATAAATTTTGATATATGTTTGATTGTAACATCTTGTACGTTTCCTTTGATACTGAAATCATACGAATTATTTCACTGGTATTTCAGTAAATTAAAGAGAATTTATTTACTTGACAGCGTCATGAATAATATTGAAATCAATTTTATTGATATGTAATGGATCAAGAATTGGTATACTCAATTCTGGTATACCGCGGATGATTTGTCGACGTAATTCTTCTAGTAATTCTCGAATACGGTCTTCAACACGTCCAAATGATGTTATTATACGTTCAACGGTTCTACTGAAGATGTTCAGACCGCCCCTTACAATTCCTGAAAATTTATGGTTAACTTTCGTTTTTCTTTACTTCATAAATATGTCTATTATTTATTTTCAACACGAACGAAACCATTGAAGGATAACAATAAATGTTTGTCGTTGTGGCAAATTGCCGGCTGTCTATTTAAATTATATCTTTCATACAAAATGAATGAGTTGTTCGTGATTTCTAAAGATGGATAAAAAAAAACAATCCGTTTTCGAATTTTCACAAGCTTTGAAATTTGTGTCTATTTACTTTACTGTTTCATTCCAACACTATAAAACTAGACCGTATAGTAAATATTATGAAATAGGAATTGAATGGGTAGATGTTTTCAGCTAACCGTAGTTTTGTTTATTTTATCCCGCAAGCATATGAATTAAAACTGTCACAAACGGATTCTGATTGCGATTACAAAGTAAATAACAGCAGTATTGCAGAATTGTAATAAACTGCAATAATAGAAGGCTACAAAAAGATTGCTGTACGTAATGAAACTTTTGGGTCTGACTTGGTCATGAATACATTAGACAAGTTTTACTTAAAAACTTCTTTTTCTTTTCTATCATTAGCAGTCGCGTTAGTCTCAAATCGTTACGTTGTTGTCAACAGGAAGTTCGACGTTACTACCCTTATTTAGTAAATGCTTTCTCGTTTGACAAATGTTTTGTTGTCATTTCCAATGTTTATCGAGCATTGTATAAAGGCATGAATTAGAGAAAATTAACTGACATTGTTCTATTCATTTGGCAATTCATTCACAAATTTTCCTGCTTCTTAAACAATTAAACAATTAAATAACATTTAAGGTCTTTTGTAATCAGTTACGTCAACTGTTCTTGAAACGAAAATTAATTACTTATTTGTTTATCTTGAAGGTACCTTCAAATCTTGAAGAGAAAAATTTTATGGGGAGAATTATTCAGATTTCGGCATTCAATAAATAAATAAATCGATAAAGGTGAAAATTGCGTCGTAATTATTACACCAATTAGTAATTAATGCTGAATTGCCGACTACTTCACAACATACTGTTTAAAAATTTTTGAATAATTTAAATACTTTTTTTTTGTGATTGTAAAATGGATATTGATTGGAAAAGTTATTCAGTTTTTTCGAGAGAAGGTGAAACATCAACATTACAGCCAATTGTAAAGTTGATGTTTCGTACTTCCTCATTGTTTGTCCACGAAGTGTGCCCGAGGAAGGTACGGATTTTTTTACAAGACTTGCACTTTTTTAGATAATTCTGAAGCAATATTAAAACTCAATGAGATATCGATTAGACTCATTTCTATAGATGCCTCCTGGGATCTATGTAGAACATATTTATATGCATAAAGGTATCATGATTGCTTAGTTGGAGTGTTTACTATAGTTTCTTAAATATTAATTAATATTAATTTGATTCTGTCAGGCGTAAAGGTACCAAATTATCCTCTTCATACAAGTTCCGTTGAAAATTATTAGCTGTTATAAAGTAACTACAATTTATAATAAATAACTAGATTCCAGATTTTATTTCACTTAAATAAAATATCAAGAATCGTCTATCAATATATATTCCTGCTGCTATGTCTATGGTACTCTTTTGAACTTCTAATAAATAGCATGTATATACCTTCATTTCCCGATTTTAAAAATTTACTACAGATACGAAACGTTGCAATTTTGTGTATGTCAAGGAGTGCATATCAAAGTGGTTATTGAAGTTATAAACTGGAATGGCATTCAAATTAAATTTCATTTGACGTATCATATATTGCAAGACTAGATTGTTCTTTTAACTAACAAATGATAAGAACGGCTGATTTTTGAAGAACATGTCTAATCTTTATCGTCATCTAGAATACGTTACGGATATGTTGCTAATAAGTAATCTACGAAAAGTAGAAATTTCCAATTTCAGTGTTTCATAGGTACAATAAATATTAATAGATGTAATATTAATTAATTCAAGATGAAGAGACAATCTCAGTGATTTAGTCCGAAAAATGTTCAACCGTCGACCGAGAGTCGAAACATGGGCCCTCCTCGTGCTATCCGGGCGTTGAGGTGCTTTTAAACCGCTGCGCTATCGATGGCCTGTAATTATCTCTCGGACTAAATTCATATTACTAGCTTTGAGCGGGGGAATATTCATTACAATTGAATACCTCTCGAAGACGAGTCTTGATGAGGGAGCTGTAAGCAGTAATAAGTACTTTTCTGATTTGTGATCGATTTATAAATAAACAGAAAGAGAAATGAAGAGCGCTGTTTTTCTTTTTCTTCTATTATCAATAGTTAATTATATAACACTTACAAAGCTGGTGAATTTTTCATAATATTTTTCTTATTAAACTTCACATGCTTAAGTAGTGCAAATATGAAGAAAATAACCAGAATCAGATGATTCAGATTTTAATATTTGCTGTTTGCATAACAAAAAAGCTATAAGATTAATAATGTAACAGAGTGGGATAAATAACAAGAAAAAACATAATATATCTACAGCTTGTTAAATCTAGCATTGCGGGTGAAATAGTTCCGCCCCTAGTTGCGTGGTAGAAAAATTTGATGCACGTGACTAAAGCACATTAAACAGCAAAAGTATTACTGTAATTTTTTCATTTGTGTATAAATTCCCATACGATTCATATCGTCTACAGCAGGCATATGCAACTTGGACAAGATCTCGGGCCAGAAAACAAATATCATACCATATCGCGGGTCGGAATTTATATAATACCGGGTGTTTTTGTATATCTGTTGAGGACTGCCAGATCTCACATTAGCTTTAAGTAAGAAACTTTTTGGGATCTTGGATCCTCCTTATATCCGCAGCTGTTCTTGGAACTTTCATTCCTCTTGCTTAACGGCTAAAAACACCCTGTATAGATGAAGATTATTAACCGTTTGGCTACTGACGCATTTTTTTCGGACATATGTCAAAACTGCGGCACTAATTGCGTGTGTATGGGAAAAAGGGCAAAACACTTTCAGTGCAATAAACTTACTTGTATTGCTTTGCAACAACAAAAATTAAAAAATACCAATTGTTTATTAGTGTTTTGGAGCAACATTATTACGCTCTTTGCAGTCTTGGCATAAAAAAAACAGAAGCGCTATCGCGCTCTTCGCATTTTTGGAGTAACATAACAAGAGCGCAATAGCGATCCTTAGAAGTCCAACGGTTAACGTAATAATTAGCAAATTAAAATATCTTTAAGCGTCTGAGGGCCGTGTTTAATAACATTTGAAAATAATTACAAGGGCCGGAAAAAGTCATATCGAGGGCCGGATCCGGCCCGCGGGCCGTACGTTGCACATGCCTGGATTTGTTTTTTTTTAATGTTATTAAAACTGAATAAATATTCCCAGAATTAAACTTAGCTTTGCTAGAATTTTATTCGTATTTTCAGTGGATTTTTGTATAAGATAAACGCTCTAAAATGAAAAAAAAAACGAAGCAATTGGCTATGTGTAATTTTTGTGTTTATCTGCTTAATTCCATTTTATATTTTTTAGCATTCTATAATTACTAATTTTATTTCATTGTTTCTTTTATTAGTTAAGTAAAATTTTATAAGTATGATTTAACTGATCTATAAATACATTATTTTTATTCTAAATAATTATATCCTATAATTCATAGAACAGATTTCTGTCACTGACTATACTGGACTGTACTTTAGAGCGTCTTTCCATCTCTCTATTCCGAATACTTTCTCACTTCTTCATTTGCGCATCCCTTGAAATTTTCACCCGCAATGCTAGATTTGACAAGCTGTACATAAGTCCTGTTTGTACCATGTTATAGTCTTTAAGAGTCTTCAGTGAATCAACTATCAGAAAATGTAGATATTTTGTAAAAACCGATTTTGTAGGGTAGATTTCAACTCCCTTTTTCGTTTAATTCTATTAAGTTTGAGAACACACTCTAACTTTATTTCAAAGATCATGAAACTCCAAAGTTTGCACCTTGCATAGTTTACTTGTAAGTTCAAAACCTGCATGACCAGAAGGCTTTATGTTCATTAATACTAATGTGACTAGTACACTTTTGTGAACTCTAATTTTCAATATTTCATTAGTGTTCTATTTTTAACTAGCTACATAATTAATCCATCCCTTCATATGTTCAATAGAAAACTCAGTTGTAAGTGTACCATAAAATTTTAATAATCAAATCATTTGTGGTCGGTAAATGGAAATATTTACATTTCATATATGAGCAAATGTGAAAAATCGTATGTATTTTTGAAACTCTGTATATATCGAGCGCCTACATTTAAAGTTTACAAACTTTATCGCAAAAAAATACAGTCACTTTTACCTTGCATAGAAAAGTTGTGGTTTTTATTGGCAAACACTTTAACGTTATCTACTTTAACAAGTATCTTGAATATTTATGGAACGAGATTGTTCGTCATTGATATGTAAATAGTAGAAATTGTGTTTATTTTTATCATATCGACAAATTTACGGAAATAATTTACGAGTAACTGACACGATTTTGATGGTAAACGAATTCGTTATTTTAAGCCTGTTTTACTATTCGTGTTACAAAAATAAGTTTATTGGCAATTCAGTCTTGAAGGTACATCCTGTAATCAGTATTCTAAGACCGGTAGTGCAATTAGAATATGCCAAGATATCGTGAAATTTATCATAGCTTTTCACGTGCTAGTATCTTTATTGATTTTTCGCTGTTTCTCTTTCTCTTATTTCTCTTTGCCACAGTTTTAACGGTTCTGCAAACTTAAAACCAGTCTTAAACTGCCATTAAGAAATTAAAGGTAAATCGGGCTTTAGTGTTGCTTTTATGTGCTCAACAGGAAGGGAGAATCCGATGGCGGGTCGACTCTATTGAGACAAGCCAAATAGCAGGTCACAGATAAGAAGCAAAAGCTATTTGTTGAAATGTGACAGAAAGCATGTAGTGGAGATTTGCTTTTTTTGAACAGATTAACAATTGAGTTTGAGCCGCCAAATATAATGAATAATTGATTCTGTAAAGTGTCCTTTCTTTGTTGTGACACGGAGTCTGCATTTCAATAGTTGATTATGTGGCTGTGTAAGCAGAATAATTCGCGCCCAAAAACCATTTGTTACTCATATGCCGGTAACGCGATTTAAAATTGCTTTCACGATTGAAAGATAAAAAAATAATTTCTGCCGGAATAAGTGTTTAGTTTGCTGTTTCCGGGAACGAGACCTTGCTATTCAAAGATAATAGAACAAAATAATGAATGATAATTATAACAAGGCTATCACGGCAGAGATATCTTGTCTTCTTATTTATTATGCTCTTTTTTTCTTAATTATGAGTCAGCTAAAATAAAATTAACCATTCGTAGAAATAAAAATACGTTCAGTAATTTTGATCATATCTTACTTGAACTTGGAAATACCGCAAGTTTTTGCTTATGTAATAATGGAAATTTTAAATTTTACATTAATTATCGATGAACAACAATTATAAAAGAAAAACATCTTGAAATTTGTACTGTGTTGGATAATTAACAAAAAAAGTAAATAAACATGTTTTTTGATATCACAAAAAACGCTTTCTCTTCTATCAATAACAATTCGTATTTCATTAATAGCTTCAACTATTACCTGTCAATATTATACAATACTAATTCGTAATGCAATTTGAAAATTTCACAATTTAGGACACATTGTTCTAGCGGACAGAGTTTATTTTTTTCCTAATGGAAATATTTCGACTTATATAATTTTATTAGTGTCAAGTATAATCTATACGCAATTAACCGTACAGATGGAGGTCTGATGAAAATATTTATAAAAAAAATCCATTAAAACTGGAAATAATAACGAATTTCTCAATTCACGACTAATCTTTAGACACAGTTTCATTTTTATGCGATACAACAGTAATTTCGTGTAGAACAAAAATACAAAACTTATTGTTTGTTACATTTTTATTTACGTTAATTTTAAACCAAGCCACTAAGCCATAAGCATTTTTCGCGTTCTTGGAAGAAATTAATTATTACGGTTGTACTGGGAAGATTATATTCCCATGTGCATTGTAGTTGTTGATTTAATCTTTGAATAATTTCTTATCATCTCTTTCAGTTTGCGTTTTACCATAAAAGCCTTGCTCCATTTTGTACGGTTACTAAGAGCTTACATTATATTTAAGCTATAAGCATAATCATTTTGGTTGAATCAACTTAGATCTTTAGATGTATCCTTTCACATAGCGTTGATTTACGCAGTTTTTTGTGTGAAACCTACGATAAATTTAATATTCTTTTCGGCATAACGGAACAATGAGCTTTCTTCTGAATTGTTACCAAAAAAACTGAAAAGTTGTTTCTATAATAAGTTAGACGATACTGGATGGCTTATGAGGATCATCCGCGTCTATGGCGGCGGAAAACGTAGAAAATTGCTTAAACGATGAAAGCCCACATCTGATCTACAAGCATAACAAAACGTCAAGATAATCTTTCGATTCAACGAATAACTTTCGCTTCGAAAATAGAAATTGTAGCGATACCTGATTGTCACACTGTAGAATTCGTACTATTTCCCCAATACGATGAAAGCGATAAAAAACTGTGAACGATTGGGGAAAAAAGCACGACCCTCGATTTGCCTATCGTATATCTTACGGAAACCATCAATTTAACCAATTTGTGAGTGTGTACGTTGAGAGTTTTGATAACTGATAGACAGAACAATTTTCTTGTGAAATTGAATCTTACCCGTATTGCTAGAAATGTGTAGATGTACTTTATAATCATCTATTTATAGAGAAGTTGAGTTTGAATAAAATTGTAATCGATAAAGTGTTATTAAAGTTGTATAAAATTGTATGTAGGCTATATAACTTGAAATGTCACTAGACTAGAAAATAATATTCAACGGAAATGTAAATAGTGAGTACTAGGAAAATATTTCCTGGAATTGTGCGTTAATGGTATAAAACGTTTCTGTTCAATTCAAATAATTTAACAAACGAAATAATGGGCTTACAAATAGCTTGATAGTTTCTCTTTATTATTTATTTCTTGTACGTTTTCATTGAGTCATATTTGGACGTACATCTAAATTATTTATCGATATCAGTAGAGGTCAAATTGTGCAAGACAACATAAATAATTTTACAATACTATTTAATATCGACAGACAATGGGGATTTTAATTAAAGTGAAATTTAACTGATCAGAATTTGTCTATAATCCACAGTTCCATTGATAATTCAATTAAACATGTCAAATGTGAATTGTTGAACTAATCACAGGATAATTTTAGTACATTAGAGGACTGTTCTAGTGGACTTGTACTAATGAGCAATTAAAATAATGAAACATGTCACAAAATAAATGATAATATTTCAACATTAAAGAGACGCGTATTAATTATTCATTGATTGAAAACGAAATTTCGTAAACTCACCGAACGTTGTGTTCGTTAACCTGTTAACAATTGTCCCAAATGAAGATACTCCAGGTAAAAGGAGTTCAGATTCACTTTCAACACCCACATAGGAAAGTAACAATAATAATGACACTAATTTATTTTTCATCATTAATTAATCGATTAACTTTCGAATAATATTACCGGGTTTTTATGTAATTCAAATAGTTGTGTTGAGCACGATTACATCTCGTTATATACACTGCACTAGAGGAATATGACTAATAACAATAAAATAGCAAAGTACGAAGTTGATAGCGATTTCATGTATGAGTAAAGTTATCGTCTTCGTTAATTGCGATCAACAAATACCGCTTGTCACTTGTCATAATGGTTTTGACGAAAACAAAATTAATTTATTGTTGAAACTGGAAACTACTCTGTGCCACATCAATGTACAAGGTTAAATATTTAATTTAAAAAATAGCGCAAAAAGATAATTGTTAATGGAACAGTATCTATTTATTATTGTCGGTTTGTGTTTAGTAAAACTGTACACGATATGCACTAGAAATTATTTTACATTGGATCGCGATGGAAAGTGAAAGGGAAATGGAATGGGTATACACCTGTTCCAAAAAATTGCAAATACTCAAACGGATTAGATTTGATTTATTGTTTGTTAAATTGAACGCTATAAGAACAAAGAGACATAGTTTTCTGACAATACAATTTCTATGAAGATGCATTCAGAATTGTCTCTTTAATTATAAGATCCAATACGGAACATCTGTGAACTCACAATCAGATCACGCCGCATTGTCAATTTATTTATTACTAATCATTATTCAAGAAATATCTTCCAATTTGTGAAATGAACTGGTCCTTTTATTAATATTAGAAAATTTCAATAAAACAACACTCTATTTTGTTTATTTTACACTTTAATAGGAACCTACAACTTGCCATGCTATCTCCTCATAATGATGTTTTATGTAAACTTTAGCTGTAGCAATTAACTGATAATGTAGGAATATTAACATCGTTAGTATTCAACTCCAATTCATTTTGTGATTATCATTTACTGTTCTAATATTATAAATAGGAGTAATATTTAAACAACAGGGCCGGACTGACGTATCAGGCCAAGCCCGATCGGCCGATATCTTATAAAATTAATTCTATATTGAAATTTGAAGTAAACTGTAAACTGTAAACAGAGTCTGTTATTATTTCAAATGCAGTACATACAGAGTGGACAAATCTTTTAGGGGCACAGGACGACTTTCGTTACCGCCCACAGTTAAAAGTTATACAGTAGACCAAACAAGATAGAGTTGAAATCCCATCCACTTTTGATGGTAGTAAGCAAGTTGATCTGCCTTTTTGGAACGACACCCATTGTGATATGTAAGAATTTACCTACGACATCCCAAACATTTGCTGTCTTCGTTGTGACTATAATGATTGATACCAGCTAATAACGTGTTAAAGACAGATCAAACAAAGAATTTTGAAGTTCTGTCGTAAACGACCACAATTGTTCATTCCTGATCGTTTACAAAGATGTGCCAAGATTCTTTGTTTGATCTCACACATTACTGACCGGTATCAATCATACTATGCCGGAGAAAATCATTATACTCACAACGAAAATAGCAGATGTTTGGCATGTCTTAGGTAAATTCTTATATACCACCATAGATGTCGTTCCAGAAAAGGAAAGTCGACTGATTCATGAAGATGACCAACGAAAATCTTCTTATCCACCTGAATGATTTGCCCTATATGTACAACATATGTATATTTGTTACTGTAAAATGTATCGTAGGCGGTCTACTAAACGCCAGAGCCGTTTTACATCACCAGTCCGGCCCTGTTCTACAGTATGTTTCAGGGAAATCGTTATTATACACGTTCGTAATTAAGCTATTTGACAATGTCCATTCATTACTGGCGCTCTTTGATAACTTTTAATATTAATTGTTAGAAAGGGTTGTTAAATGATTTCGTTAATTTCATTTATCTGTTTGTATGGGATGTTTTCTTTTCATTCAACTTTACCACTTATAACTAATTTTATAGTGTATCTTACAATTTAATTTGAATATTTAGAACACAGACAAGGGGCGAGGACAGATCGAAAAAAGGGTCTAACGCTGTTTGAAGCTTACTCAGTTTATCAGTTGTATCAACTACTCTAAATGATTTTCGAGTTTTGAGTCGCTTTTGAAAAAAATGCTTTACCAGATTTTTATTTCGCAGTAGAGAAGAGGCAAATTCAAACTTAAGTTTGAATTTCAGGATCGCAAAAAGCATAACTCCTACAAAAAGTTTATAGAAATCTATTTTGTAGATAATTACGTAAACCTATAGAAACTATTGGAAAATGGAAAACAGGACAGGGCTACATATTGTAAATCCTTTTTTTAACGCCAAATTGACTGGACAAAGTTCCGTTTTGTTGGAATTATTGTAGTGACAAAAAGTATGGAGCTTATCAAAGAGACGGTCTATTTCTCTTTTTAACTGTTAATTTCTATAGCCGACAATCTAAGAACTGGTAGACAACCGTTTTTTTTTTCAATATCTTATACAAAGAAGGAAATACCTGTTCATACTGTTCGTTTATATATATTTGTGCCACCCGGTAATCTACTCATTATCCTTATTGTTGTTCTACAAGCATTTTTCCGGTTTCTATTTGCCCATAATAAAGTCTTAATCTCACAATTACATTTTCTTTGAAAGAAAAAATGACTTCCATAAATATGCGGTTCATGTTTGGGGGAAAAGCAATTTTCAGTTTCTATATAGTCAGTTACGAGAAACTACTAAAAACCATATTCTATCGTGAGAACCAAAAAAGATGTGCAAACTACTCACGCAAGGGACGTTTTATCCGTTCGATAAATTTTTTGAATATGCTTATATATACTGCTTGTTTCTCCCATTTGATTTCCTCCTGATGAGACTAATCGTTTGAATACATCATTGAAATATACTAGAAAATATAGGTTTGCTATTAGGTGGAATTATTTAATTTATAAATCCTTCACAAAGCTAAATCACCACTGATTTCCGTTATGGAACTTATAATCTCCTTTGAAACGGACTGTAAATTCAAAACAACGTTTCAGAGCCGATGTACGGTTTCATTTGGAATAAAATTAATTAGTAAATATTCTAGCTTTCGTTTATTATTATTTAATATTCAGAATTAATTTCTTCCGTTTGTTGGACTTCCGGCATTAATATTTTTAAATTTCTAACAGAATTAATACGTATTTTTAAGACGAACGTTTGTGGAACAAATTAGGCACGCCCTAATATGTAAATAAAATTTAATCTCGCAAACAAACTCAATGTCGTTCGTAAGGAAATTAATAATCAATTAGTGAACTTCCTTAATCAATTATATAATTGTAGATAAGCACTTTCTTCGACTCGTTCTCAAATTACAGTGTAGATTGGTGGAAGAACTTTCCTTTCCTATCGTCTCCTCCTATCTCCTTTCTTTTTTTTTTGACGTGTATTGCAAATTAAATATTGTGACAAATGAGTTAGAACGTAGGGTTTGGGGATGTATTGATTAATCAATAATGAAGAACCTCTTAGACCCTACTCTAATTTGAGAGTTATTTAATGAAACAATTGCGAATTTTTCTAACTTTTCCTTATCCCACATAGCAGTTGAGAATGGAAATAATTCAATTTACAATAGTCGGTAATTTTTCGCTTTGGATAGTTAAATTAATTTAAGTAATCTATAACCGAAGATAAATGTAGAAATTATATTAATGTTCGTTAATTAACCGAACGAATGAAGAAAATGATGTAGCGAAATATTCTGGAGGAGTGAAAGTGTCCTTGTACATGCGGTTATTGCTCTGGTGACATTGATGGATTTGTTCTGAAAAATTAATAAACGTGCTAGCGCTGTAATTATCCTTTTCCTCATTTGTTGCCATTGTATTTATGACGAAATGGAATACAGCTTTTATTGATTTTTGTACATAAAAGTCCGGATGAATTCTATTTGGAGGAAGTGGAAACCAATTCAAAATTTAATAACACAAAATATGAAATGTTGGTAAATATTTATTTCAATATAAAGACAATTTCAATGGAGCTAATATGAACAATTCAACAATATATAATCGAATTATGAGAAACATTTTTTAAAGCTTTGTGTATTATAAAAATATACAAGCGGAAATTTTTTTCAGTTCAGCAATATCGGAAATATATTTTGAGCAGTGCCAGCGGAAGACATAATGGAAGTTATGCAAAATATGAGGACGCTTGAAGACAGGCTATGTTTTAACTAATAACATATAAGCATTGTATACAACATTCTATTCATTCGACCAGACGTTTTTCTAAGAAAAATAAAGATAGTAAATATTAAAATACACACCTATATCTTCGTTAAGTCGGAACGAGGCGTAAAAGTTGCTTAGAAAAGATGAATTTTTCTTATAAAAATAGTAGACTTTTTACAATTTTCTGTATATGTCTTGTGACTGTAAGACGTTTTGATTTTGGTCTCAGTTAGTGAGTTGTGAGAGTGTAAAACAACAATGTCACAAGATAAATTTGGTGATCACTTTTTCGCTTCCAGTCTGAGGGCTCTATATTTTCCTTAGAATAATTTTTTGTATCTATAACTTTCGATAACTCTCACGATTTAGCCCCAAAAAAAACAAAATTCTGATCTGATGATCTAAGCTTTTCTTGTCAGAATTAATTGTGTAAGACAAAAATGCTTAGAAAAAACCTCAAGTAATCACTACTCAGATTAGCTTTCACTAAGTGTTCAATATGATCCTCATTTTCTTGAATGCACAGATTGAGCCTGTCTAAAACGAATTATCTGTATCCTTTCCAAGATCTTCAAATAAGATTTCATTCTTTTGGACAGTTATCAAAAATTACAAAGAAACAAATACTATTTTTGAGAAAATCATCTTTTTGACGAGAAAAATATAGAGCCCTGAGCTTAGACGCAATAAAGTTGTTACTAAATTTATCTTGTGATATTGTTTTACACACTTACAATTCACTAATAGAGACCTTTTATGTCTTGTGGTCATTATAGTCAAGAATTGCTATTTTTATAAGCAAAATTATTTTTATTTGCTAATTAACTTCCATGTTTTGTCCCGAGTCAACAAGACGATTTTGATTGTAGGTAAGTCAACTTCAACCGTCCTGATCTCTGGAGTGGTGTTTAAGCTATATCTCAACCTTTTGTTGTATGTACATTATAGGCCTAACAGAAATTAAGAAATTATCAGTTAAGAGGAGAAACAACAGGATCAATCGATAATTAATATGGCAAGTTCATATACATATCTGTTATTAGGGAAATATTGCCACATCCTTAATAAACGAGCCATCTACTTCAACATCTTCAACATTTAATAAAGATAGTATTCCTGCAAAACATTCCTTACATAAAATCCTATTCACAATATTTGGTTTACTCTACAATGCTTTCTTCGTTTCAACTCTAGTGGATGTGGAAAAATTGCATCAAGAAGTTCAACGAGATGTTCCTGAAAACTGGACACGAACAACAAACAAGCTTGATATGATTTCAGTAATCAGGTCCTGTCCGATAAAAAGATCGCGTGTATGCCGAAATGAAGATTGTCACGATTGCGTTTCATTTAGACTTGGAAGGTCTTCCGTCCGATACAATCATAGGAATTGTATCACTTTGTAAAACTATGTTTCATTTTGATTAAAAAAAAATGAGATAATTGCCATAAAAAAGACTTACAACTGTTGGGCAGAGCCATATAAACCGTTGAGGAATACTTAATTATAGCTAAATTTATAACAGCAAAAATAGACAAAATTATGAGAATAGATACTTAACTAATCTTATATAGGTATGTGTTTAGAATAAAATAGTTGGAGAAAACGAAGCCTGAAGTTGTACTCAACAGAAAAGCATGATAAAAAAACCAATGAACAGAGACTAAAAGAAAGAGGAAAATGAGTTGAAAAGATGTGAGAAATAATACGTGACGCAGAAATAATTACTAAAGTTAAATATATATTGATGCCTGATTTTAATTTAATAAAATATAAGTTCGTTGAACTCCACATAATACGTAGAAATGAAAAGCTTTTTAATATAAAAGAACCATAAAAACATTCATTATGTTGAAATTACACAAAAAAGAAATTAAGTAATGAACTTGCAAATTTAAATGAAGAACTTTTCACGTTTATTATCGCATAATCTGTTATTGATTTTGTACTAAATCTAATGGACAAGCAATAGAAGATATTCCGTTTTCGTTGGAATCGAGTTGAGATTATTTTAAACATTCATGAGAACGTATAAAAGATTTCTAAAGAAAGTTGGTTCTTTCTTGCTATCAAGTGGATAATGTGAGACGTTAATATTATTATTATTGGATGAACTACGATGATCTGATAATTGATTGAAGAGTTTTGAATCGGATTTGAAATATCTGCTCTACTGAAGCATTTGGTGATCGAGTTCGATGGAAGCGTCTCAGATTTAAAAGTGTTGCTTAAACTTTGTGTTCTCTAAGTAGGCATAACTCACAAATCAAATCTAATGCAGGTATGGTTTGGATCAGGGCTCGGCAACCTGTTTTTGGCTGCGGATCGAAATCAACCAAAATATAAGCTTTAAAGGGACGTTTGGGTCAGAGATATTTCCGTATTAAAACAGTCTTTTAGTAAATAATAAGATATACTTGATTTTCGAAACTAAAGTGGGTCACGTGAAATTATCAAATGGGTCACTCGGTGACCCGCGGGTCATAGATTGCGACCTCCTGGTTTAGATATAGATTAGTGGCTTAAGGGTAGAATTGTTAATATATTTTTCAAACAAGTAGAAGTTCTCATTTGTTTAATATTTGAACCCGGTAAAACTTTGTTGTTTTCGGAAGCTCTAGTGTCGTAAATTGAACTTTGAAGGTCTTTTTAATCAATGAAATATTGCAATTTATATTAACAAAAGCACATAACGTGGCAGTGAAATATTTGTATATATCGATTACTGATGGACTTTTTTTTGTATTACTATTTATAGAGTTAAGTATAGTTTAGTAAAATTCATAAAATAATTTTTTTTATAATATCTACGTTAAATACCATTTTTCATTAGGATATCATCAATTTATAATATTACGTTCTTTGAAATTTTAAAATATTCTACACTTTTATCAAAGGCACTACGAGCTTTCGTCTTTTTGCTGGTGTACCAATTGATTTTCTCAATTAATTCAAATAAGGAATTCCTTGTATGAATGACGAAAATATTTGAACCGTATTACAACAGGTCAACGTTCAACCGTATTTAGTGACAACAGAACATCCAAAAACGGTTTGTCAAAGTATGAGTGAAACGTCAACATCTAACACAGTCTTAAGATGCTTTCAACCCGGAAATAATGAATTCATGCAAAGTAATTAGCCCGGAAGCTTTTATGTTAAATAAAAGATTAAAGTTGTTTGCCAAAATCCTGTTATGATTTAATCAGATCTAAAATGTTACGAATAAATGAATCAACATAAATTAACAATTTCTAGGAGTAATGTATTTTATCAGATTGTTTTCATCCCTTCAATTATTATACAGGCCGAGCCATGTAAGCTGTAAAAAATACAGCATGGTTGCAAGGTGTTACCTATTTTTAAATTAGATTAATGTTGACTGGATTAATATTTATTATGTTGTTCGGAAAGTTATTTCGTTTTTTCGTGTATTTTCTCACAATCAACTTCACACTTAAGCCACATAATCATTATATATTCTGACAGGTGATCTGGGAAGATTTGCTGTTGAAAAAGTTTGACTGATTCTACGCAGAAGTTTTCGGTTGGTGTCTTTTCAAATATGGAAAGTGAAAAGCCGCATTTTGGACGCATTTTGCTTTTTTACTATCGAAAAGATAAAAATGCTATTTAAACTAGAGAAACAAATATCCTATGTAAATGAAGATGTATTGACAGAATGCCAATGGTAAAAGTGGTTTGCAAAATTTCGATACGGTAATTTTGATATTGAAGATACATCACGTTCTGAAAGGCCAATTAAAGCTGCTTTGGACACGATAAGGACATTAATTGATGCAAACAACTTGTGAAATTGCTGAGAGATTAAATTTACCGAATTCTACTGTTCATGATAATTTTAAACGCCTAGCTTTAATCTCAAAGTTCCACGTATAGGTTCCCCAACTTCTTACGGAAAGAAATTTGTGCCATCGCATTGACGTCTGTGATTTGCTTTTCAAACGTTAAGAAAATAATCCATTTTGGGGACCAGAAACAGCTTGTCTACAATAATCTTAAGCACAAAAGGTCATGAATCAAAAAAAGAACCGGCTCAAAGCACTTCGAAAGCCGATATTTATCAAATAAAAGGTGGAACTATTTGTTTAGTGAGATTTCAAAGGAACTGTTTTATTTTTGACTTTCTAGCGGACAACACAACGATCACTTCTGAAGTGTACTGTCACCAGCTAGACAAATTGAATGATTCACTTAAACAGAAGATGAAAACTGTAATGTTTGACCAAGATAATGTGAGACTTCATACAAGTTTGTTAATTCACCAAAAACTTCTACAGCTTGGATGGGATATACTGCCACACCCACCAAACTCTCCAGATCTGACACCTTCTGATTATTATTTGTTTCGGTATCTACAAAATTTGTTAAACGGTTAAACCTCTACTTCAAAAAACCCAATATTCCAACTTTGGCGGTCGTTGGTGCAGGCTCACAGATGGTGGAGGCAGTAGCGCAGTAGAACACTTAAGCCTAAGGCAATAATAAAGTGTCATAAGAAATTAGTGAGAGATGGATTAGCTGCCAAGGACCATCAGAATGACCAGCTCTCTCTGGGATTTTTTCTTTGGAGTTGGGTTAAGGCAACTATAAAATTTAAGCCCAAATGATATTAATACTTTTGAACAAACTATCCGTAAAGTGTTTGCGAATGTTCCAGTTGACATGCTAAAGCTCCGTACGCATCAAGTGCGGATTTATAAATATTTGCAAATGATTGCAGACACGATGCGCATTTGGTGTGTACTCCAGGAAACGTTCGCAAACGCTTGTAAATGTTTGATTACACGATGCGCGCTTGGCGAGTACGGACCTTAATAATATTCTCAATGTACATAAGGCTCTGATACTTTTTTGTAACATTCATTGATACAAATAAGTAGTGACTTTACAACCACCAGAGAGAACAAAAACAAAGTACAATTAATTTAAAATAGCGGCTTAAAGAAAGATAATCTGTTGAAATGCTAATGTGTTCAACAGTAATGTTTCGAAAAACGTGTAGAATTTCTCCTGTCGCTGCATTTTTCTAGCGAAACTATGGGAAAAATATGTGCAATTTGTAATTGAAATTTTCAATTATACATCCCATAAAATAGCTCAACAGTTTAATGTTCACATATTTTACAGTAATATTTTTAATTAATGGACTTACGCTTCAATATCGTTAATGAATTTTTCCAATACGCTACAATTCTAATTGAAAATTGAGGAAAATTGATGGATATTTCTATCCAATCTGTGACTTTCTTTGATATATCAAAGTGAATATTTGACTATAAAGTAATACTGTAATGATACAAATTGAAAAATTCGATACATATCATACTAGTAATTGTATAAATAATAATATACACTTTACTGTTTTACATCTTTCAGCCTAGCAACAAATAATACAAACAATACCGCGTGTATTATTGTCATGTAATTATTAAGTGGGAAACATTTCAATCTCGACAGTCTCACGGCGATCGTTAACAAAAACATGTCTATCGTTCAATTTCTAATTGTATTGTATTTGTTAACATTTAATAATTGTGTGGAAAATTTGGAAGTAATTCCAACTACAGACGATAATTTAACAATTTTTGAGAATCATCTGTTGAGAATTTTCAAAATGTACAATTTAAGAACCATAATTGCCATCTATCACCGTAACAGTTTATTTGAGAAATATTCAGGTGTCTTATTTAAAATTGGACGACCTGTTTTCAATATAAATTTACGAAAATTACCAGATTTCAACCGTAATTACAAGAAAGGTATTGTTATTGAAGAGAGTAAAATTAATGTGATTTTCATTGAAAATTTGCAAGAATTTCCACGAATCCTTAAATTGTCTCGACAAATCCACTTTTGGAAAGATCGCGATAAAGTTATCATCATTGTTGACGATTATCAAGACAACGATTATCAATTATTACAAGAGTCGTTCGAAGATTGTTTTAAATTCTATATTATAAATGTCGTATTTTTAATTCCCAACTATAAATCTTATGGTTTTTCGTATAATCCTTTTTTAAAAGATTACTCCATCATTGTGGAGAATACAGATCCATTTCCTGATAAAGTAAGAAATTTATATGGTTATCAGTTGAAAGTTTCAATGTTCAATAATGTAATGGATGCAGCTTTCGATGGTGTAAATTATATTGGACGTGATGGTACAACATCTCGTACAATTCTACAACATCTCAATGCAACATACATTTACCATCAAACTGTAGAAACAGCCACACTACCGTTAGTTGATGTACAACTTTATGAAGTTGCTAATCGTACGGTTGATTTAGGTTTTAATACACGTTATGTTAAGAGAATGTTTCAAAATTTAGTTGAAGGCACTTATCCGCACGATTCAGATGATTTAGTGGCTCTTGTACCAGTAGTTTATGGTACTTCCCATCCGAGTTTAATATCGTGTTTACCATTAATTGGATGGCTTGAAACGTTAACAGGTGCTATTCTATTTATAATATCTGTTGTAATTTTAGCCAAAGTCAATAAGCAAGAATTCAATTTTTTCGATATAGTTATAACGGCTTTAATAGTATTGTTAGGTATCGGTGTTAAAGAGATGAAAATCACTAAATATCGTCTTGCTTTATATTTTTATATATTTTTTTGTTTTATCGTAAATACGTTAACTTTAAGTAAATTAACCAGTGTACTAACAGCACCACCTCGTTTTGAACAAATCAATACTGTTGAACAATTAGCGGCAACAAATTATCAAATTTTAACATTATCTAGATATAAAGTGATGCTAAACGAACTATTGCCCCAGAATCAACGTAAACGGATTCTACCACGTGTTGGTGTTGTTGAAGAACGAGATCAAATTGATGAGATTAGTAAATGTAATGGAGTCGTGCATATTTGTAAACATCATGTCGCCCAATATTCACTTGTACAGAAAACAAATTATCCCAATCAGAAACGCTATTATCGTGAAATGAAAGAAGCAATAATGCCATCGATAAATTGTTATATTGTTACATTCGGTTCACCGTTTTTACCACGATTAAATCTATTAATTCGACGTATTATTGAATCTGGATTGATGGATCAATGGAAACATGCAAATTGGCATCGTTTATTTCTTAAACTTGGTGTTGTTGTGATTGATTCAGGTAATGCGAAGAGTTTATCTTTATCATCGTTGAAATCAGCATTCTATCCGTTATTGTGTGGTTTATTGTTGTCGCTGTTGGTATTTTTTGGTGAGATCATTAAGGCAGGTAAATTTATAAAATTACGACGAACGAAAACAATACAAAATCGTGTGTAATTAACAATACCCGATTACATATCGCTTAATAATGCATAAACTTCATCTAGTTAATGGGCAGTTTCTCATTAGTGTAACTGAATATATATTTTTTTGTACTTATTGTTCGATTCATGTAAAAATTGTTGTGTTGAATATGCGGTACTAGCTCGCTAATTGGGCGCAATGAAATCTATTTAATTATCGAGCGTAGAAACAAGGTTACATTTAGATATGTTATGGTTAAAACCCGAAGGGCGGTTACTTTACGAAATGACTCGTCAATCCTAGAATTGTCCGACCGCTTTGGTTTAATCGGATGTAGAAACGGAGATAAACAAGCATTTCGGACTTTGACTTGCTAATCCGTATTCATTATTTTAATTAGGTACATTGAAATTCTGTAAGAGCTGAGTGATGGACTAAATCTAGCAGGAATAATAAAAACACTTTTCTCAAAAGATCCGATGCTCTCTGTAACTTTGAGCGACACAAAGCGACTACTTGCAAGAATAAGTTAATTTTTCGTTGACTTCTTCTATTTCTAATATTTCCTGAATTAAAGAATTTATATTTCTTGAATTAACATTCAATTTATTGAACAAAGTCCAAAGTGCTTATGTTACTTTCTACCTTTGACCGCCCTGTTACGGGGCATTCTACGCCAAATAGACCACTTTTGAACCTGACCCCTTTCGATTTGGCTGAAAATTTTCCACCATTTTGTACCTCATCAAAGACGTTTCTCAGAATTTTTTCAAATTTTTTTTCCCACCCAAAAAAAGTTATAAATTTTTCAAAAAAAATGGCTCTTTTTTCTTTAAATAGCCGTAACTTTTTCAAAACTTGACGTATCGGTTGTTTCAAAATCTTTGTTTTTTGATGCACTTTTTAGAAAATAATAAATAAAAATGATCCAAAGTTATCTTCAATGTTTATTTTCAGAATTTCGAAAAAACCGCAAATTTTTCGATGATTACATTCTTTATTGTTTTTTTATTTTTTTTATATCAAAGTTTGACATTTTCTACAAATCCTCTGAAATTTTTAGAAGGGTGTTTTTTCGATTTCTATTTTTCTTTACTTGAAAAAAATTTTCTTTTTCCACTTGAAGAAAAAATTTTGTTTTTTCACCTTATTTCGCATAAGACCTTTCTAAAAATTTTTTAGGATGTAGAGAGAACTTCAAAATTGAAAAAATAATGATAGTAATAATAAATAAAAGTGGTAATCATCAGAAAAATTTCGAGTAATTTTGAAAAATTAAAAAATAAAATAGAAGACGAGAAGAGTATATTTTTTTCTTATTTTTTAAAAAAACTACATTCAAAAACAAAAGTATAGTAATATAAAAAAAGTTGTTATTTTATAGATTTTTGAGAGAACTAGAGCTATTTGAAGAAATTTTTTCTTAAAATCTTCGTTGTACATTGTCAAAATTACTAATTAGAATAGCTTATTCAATAATAAAAAGTTAAATGCTGATATCGATAATTTACATAGTACTGACATTTATTTCCTTGCACGTTTAAAAATTTGGAAAGTTGATTTGGAAAAACCAAATCTATCGTCGGAACTCAAAAAATACACTGTGTTTTTCCTGAGAAGGATAGTGGTCTGATAGTTAAGAGCTCGACTGAAACAAGATTATGAAAAATTTTGATAGACCAAAACACATCCGTCAAAGATCACAACTAAAATGTATTTCCGGACCAACTAACACTATCCTAGGATTGGCTAGCCATTCCCTGGAGTAACTACTTTTCGTGCTTTGACCATAACAGACGCCTTGTCAGAAAGTTTGGAAACAAGGGTATCTGTGCGTGTAGCGCAATTGAGTTAAACAATATTAAAGGATCAAAAGATTTTATTGAGTCCAGAATAGTTTTTACGTTTAGTAACAGATGTAAGGTGTCCTATGGTCTTAAACCAGAAACAGATTTACAAGAACATTATGTTATAAGATTATTTTCAAGAAGCAATAATGTCAACTTTTATTTATAGACTGTCTGTGTCAATCTAAAGATTTTGGGAACAGAAGAAAATAGCCAAAGGACAACAATTAGCCATCAAAATATGTGCATTTACAAAAGATACAAGGAAACAGACAGTTTGGCGGACACAAAAATTAATGGAAAACTTAGAATAACGTCTTCTGATAAAGACTATTTGACTACACAACAGCCGTTAGATAAACTTGTCAATTTCTACAGTGAAAAATATGAAGGGCTCATAGAATGTTTAGCTGAACGTAGAACTTTACCGAAGGTAGTCCACAAACAAAAACGACTTAATTGTGTTCGATTAGCCGATAAAATATTCGGATCAAACTGTCGAGTTGTTGTTTATTAACAAAAAAAGTAGGTGAGAAACTGAAAAATGACTATGTAGTTTCTGCCATCAAATATGGAGGTGGTAATGTTATGGTTTTGATGGTCAGAATGGTTAAGATTGGGATAAAATTGATTCAATTTGGCAGCCGAATACTGGAGTCATCAAACTTGTGGCCTGTCGAGTATCTGTGGAATTTTTTTGACATACAAGGTAGCACTTTAAACACGGAAATCTAGTACGAACTGATTGTGAGATGTCTCAAGACTATTTACAAAAACAATTAATACGAATGCTGAAAATTTGTCAAGTAGTGATTAAGTCCAAATGCAAATTGTAGATTATCTCTTATTTGACCTTTCCATATTATTAGTTAGTATTTTATTAACCTGCCATTTCATTATTACCTAAGTGACATTGCTAAATAAAAACCGTAAATGTTTCCAAATTTTCTGACGGTATCTCACTTGAAATATAAGAAGCAATTTGATTTTTGATAAGCGAAAAAAGGACTGACAATAAACCTCGCCTAATCAACAAATATCTAATTAGCAAGCATGTACGGTATATGCAATTTTTAATGCTGTAGATTTGAAACAATTGTCTGTCCATTAAGCGTATCAAATAATTGATTCAAGTTGGTATTATTTCATTCATACAAAATTTCATTAAATAAATAGGATAATGCGAAAGAGGCAAATAAGCACTAAATAGGATATTTACACGTTTTGTGTATATTTTGTGTATTGTATAGAAATTCTTATGTATGCATGTAGGAACATTTTTGTATAGAAATAACACACTAAAATAAAGAATCCAAAATTATGGTTTTCTGTTGAGGGCCCTGAGGATCCCGGATATTGAATAAAAATCCACCCCAAGGTAAACAATCTATTTTCCTGTTATTATTGAGTAGATCAACATGTTTTCTTAATTCAAGATATTAAATTAAAAGCAAATTAAATTTAAAGTTGAAGTTGTTGAAGAGTTGTTGGTTACAAGAGTCTAAACTAAATATCGTATCAGTTAACTGCAAAGTAAAATTAACGTTCCCTATTAGTGTGTAATAGATATTTTGCAACAGTTTGTAAAGAATTGATGATGAGGTTTTCTGAAACATGAAATACGCAAACCAAGTATTATCGCCGCATTTTACGGATGTTCTCAAATAATTATCAGTAATTTATGGATCCCTGAGCTGTCTTTGAAACACGCGAAACAATAAATTATATAACTATAGTTGATACTTTCGAATTCGTATAACTATTCCCAATAGGATGTAGAAAGGAATTATTGATAGCTCTTGATATATGTATACTCAGATAGTTTCATCCCTATCTTCCGTTGTCCCCTATTTTCCCTTTTCGTTCAATTTACATTGAATAATTGTATCTGTTAATATATCAGCTTATTTATCAAATTTGACATCTCTTGGAGTGTATTAAACTATTAAGTGTTCGTTGTTAGATGCAGTCAACAAATTATAAAATTAATAATGCTATTGAAGCATTATGTAGAGATGTACGATTACTGAGCATTCTTTTCTAACATTTCTTCTATAATGAAAATTTTCAAACACATATGTTTTCTATTTGTATTACAAGTAACAGTATAAGGCATCCATTATGCATGAAGTGTTTTACATATTACACAAGGGTAAGGTTGCGTGTTTGTATATAGACAAAAAAGTGTCTTCGTGTTATTGAAGCTGTTTAAAATGTGTCAAAAGATTAAATTTACCTATAAGTTTTTTTGTGAGCAATTATAAGTGGATGAGTTTAGATTTATTTATTTTCTCTTCTCACCTGCTATAGGCAAATCATTAATCCATATTGCCTTCGCAACCAATTATCGAGATGAATAGAAATAAGTTATTCTTAATTATGTCGTTTCAACTTTAATTCGAGTGTTTACCAGTTATTAAAAGTTATAAATGCTACTCTAATTGCATTACAATTGTTAATCATTTTATTCTGCCCAATATTCTCTTTCAACATAGCGAATCGGCTCTTAAACGAAAGCACTTTCAAAAGTACTGAAAAATTATGTGCGTTGTTCTATAGAATAATTTAACGTTCCCTTTTATTTATAACAAATGTTGAATAAATAATAGAATATCAATTTGTTCGGGGTTTTCGTCTACTACTTTTCCGAACCTTTGTAATATATCTTTCATCTGTTTGCCTTTTTATTTTAAATTATCAATGCACATACCTAAGACTGACGTCAGCTTGTTTTTGTTTTCGGAAAGACTAATTAACTTTGTTACTTTGCGTAATAATTGATAATTCCTATGATGCAATAAAACACGATATATTTGAGAAGGAAAGCAAAAATAAATCTAATTAAGAAATTTACCGTGCAACAATGTCTAAAATTGATGATTCAAAGATAAATTGGAAGTTTTTTGTTTTGTTTTAGAAAGCGTCGGTTTTTTCTCTAACAAATAAATCATTTTTTACGCTTACATAATTCTGCTCCTGTTTCTTTTTTTTGTAGCACGTGTAAGCGTTCCTCATAAGATTAGTCTTTTATTGTGCCCGTATGTACGAGAGTCTGAAATGGGGTTGAATTGATTGTATCCGTTGTTTTGGTTGGTCAATTGTGTTTCAAACCAATCTAATTCATGAATCCCATCAGTATCATCCTAATCTCAATATTATTGGAGAATATACATTTGGGATTTGCTCTTATTTCTCAAGATTGATTCATGAGAAGTGTACAATTTACGGATAGTCTTATATAAAAATAGGTATTATCGCAATTAATTCGATCGATAGCATCCGAATAGTATTCTTAGTTCGGATTTACGTGCAAACACTTACAATTAGTTCGTAACACAGTTTCCAGATTTTTTTTTGTAATGGGAACGGTTACGAATTGCTTTTAAACAGCCATAAGATTCAGGATGATCAATTTGAGAACAATTCCGAATGGATAAAAAGTCTAATCTAATTCAACTTTCCATATAAGAAGTGTTTACTCAGCGCTCTTATTCCAGACGTTACCGTCTAGACTGAAGCAGATTATTCATTTGTATCCTCACGTCTTGTAGCGTCTTTTTTTTTTACTCCAAGCATTGCCCCAAAAGTATATCCGTTGATTATGTTTAATGTAACTGGTTGTTTTACTGTTGGAAAATTCTTGTTTGTTGTTAGTTTATAAGAAGATAAGTTAGTTTCATAGATAATTCCAAGTCAAACATTAACATATAATATTAACCACAGAGTCATTTGTGATTCCTTTGAGACAGCACCAATTAACATTTCAAGGTATTATTAGACAAAGCATCTGTCATAAATACAATATTGTTCTAAGAAATATTAAGCTTTTTTAGGTAATTATTCATTATATTCCTTACAACTCCATTATTAATATAGTATATTATATTTGTCTATAAAAATTTGATCGCTTTGTTTTGCTGCACAAACTGTTATGCTGAAGTTTGACGGGTTTACAGGTTCGTAAAGAGATAAGTAGAATTCAGAATAAATCTCTGATAAGCGTCTATCGATATCAGCTAATATTCTAATAATTAGTTTTATTAGACAAAATCACCTTTCAATGTTCGGTGTGTTATGTAGAAATCTCGCGTTTGCCGGCAGAAATGGACCACGAGGGTTTTTACCTAAACTCGCGCACTGTCAGTTGCTAGACAGCTTTGGTCTGGAGTATATGTGCATTTCCTTTTGTTCAAAGCAATGACGACGGTAGATGTTGAAAGGTTTATTTTGGCAATAGAGAAGCAGCCGGCGTTGTACAATACGCATCTAAAGGAGTATGCTGATAAAAATTAAAAAAATATATTATGGGTGGAAGTCTGCGAAGAGTTCATTCTATGCTCATTCTAAAATAATTAAAGAACTTGTTTGGATGTTCTTTCAATCTGTCGAAGAGCTTATAAAATTGTCCGTCAAGAAGTCGGGAACTAATTATTGGATGTACCCAAAACGTTTTGTTCCTTTGCTTATTTTTTCGACGTCTCAGAATAAACGCAACAGTACAGGTGGCTTCCACGATATCCATTGTAGACTGAGATGAGAGGCAACTATTTAGTCGCCAGCGCGGTGGTCGACAACTGTTTAGTTGCTGGTGATTAAAGTTGGCAGTGCGCTGGGGCTCTAAGTCGTGGATGTAAATTTTTAAAGATATTTTATCTGTACCATAGGCAAAAATAGTAATTGTTTACGACATGGACAATTATCAAATTGGAACGAAATATCAAGTAGATACTTAAAGTATGAAGTCTGGGCTTTCGTTTTAATTGAATGGTATTTTTTGGGCTAATTTTCGATTGCTTAGACACATGCAGTAATTTCAAAAAAGAATAAAATTATAACTATCTGTAAAAAAGAAGTTTCGCTTAGATCTGGCTATGTGGTGTAGTTTACGGGATGCCATCATAAAGGTATTTTACTAATTAATCAAATATGGACATTACTCTTCAATTTAAAGATCTACAGATTGGTTGAAAGACACTTATCAGCTCGTTATTATAATTAAAGGTTCCTTTGGGGATTATATTAAAAACGTGTAACACTTTTTCTTTCAAATTTTCTAAATATGTCTGTAAAATAGAATTGGATTTAGAATATAGATCTAGATAGATCTAGATAAAGGACCAACTTGTGCAGAGAAAGCTTCCAATAGGTCACTGTATATGAAGAGCTACGCCTGGAGAAATTAAGATTCTTTAGTACAAAAATGTTGTGAAAATAGGGGGATATTTAGCTAGACTTTAGCCTTTCTCTAATGCACGTTTTTAACTCATTCGCACTATTAGATTATTTAAAGTATTTGACGTATATATTTAACTGTCATGTATGTTTGATGTAGATAATCATTTGTTTAGAACATTTGATTGATTTTCCGAATTAGATGTTTAGGGAATACACAAATAAACTAGAACTGTAGATAATATTCCCAATTAGAATTGACTCTATTAAGACCAATATTAGAATTGTTTCAAAATGGAATATCAAGTTAATTTTCAATTAAGCTTCAGATAGATAATTCATTTAAGTCAACTTCAAACCAACAGCGGTCTATGCACATTTTAGCCTTCGATACGTTACTATACAAGAGATGTAAGGATTCCTCATTAATTCGAGAAAATTAACGAGGTACAAGCAGTCTGTAATAATTAGTATTTACGACAAAGCATTTGAAATTGCTATTTATAATACAGCGACACACATTGCATGTTTCTGTATGTTTCTGTAATAACAGGAGTCATTCATTTCCTACGCATTGAATCGATCTTTCGCATGGTATTTAGAAATCAACTTCTCGGATCGAACAGAAGGCATTCTGTGATACATTGTATTATCCTGTTTTTTTTCCTGTTGATTGTCTATTTAGGTATCTGAGATTGGATCATATTATGTAAATTCTAAATTGTTCTCGAGCCGTTCGAAAGTCTAAAAAACCTACCTTCAAATGAACGCAATTAACAACACACTTTCTGGAACTACCAAAAATTCTTCTCTTTTTTCTTTTAAACAAAACCAGCAATTATTCAACTGTGCCAGTGTTGTTTTCCTACTCTATATTTCACCACTACAATTTGCGTTTGTGTGGAAAATTAAATTAAATTATCTCTTGTAAATAATTGCCACGTTAAATGTGCTCTATAAAAATATAAAAACAAGTTTTGCTGTTATTGTTGTTCTTCGACTTTTTACGATCATTCCTGAAGCATATTATGGCCCCTCCAGACTCGCAAAGTACCACGAAGTTGAGAGAGGCACGAGAGTCTACAGCGATTGGCTAACTTCGCACCCAAGTCAAAGGAACACCACATTTAGTGTGTTTTGTGATTTTAGAGCCGAATCGAGGCTAAACTGCGCTCGAAACAAAGAAGAGTTCCATGTGCCCTTTTCTCTATCTATTAAATAATATGCTTCATACGGTTCGGTGCCCTTGGCAGATGCCCCCGTGGTCCTCTCCTCGGACCGGCACTGTTTTAAGGGCCTGCCCGAGTACTTCACATTAATATAAATTCGGAAACTTCTGTTTCCTACAATAAACGATAAGAGTTCGCTCGACTACATTCCACTGATAATTTATTGTCGATCTGTGATAATAAAACAGAGAAATATGTACATTCGATTGTTCAACACCTTTTTCTAGATTCATTTTCGACAAGTTTCCTGGACATTGTCGCATTAAAATCGGTCGTTAAATTTTTACGGACACGAAGTATAGTGATATGTAGTGATAGCTGAAGTGTAGTGAAGTGCAAAGTGTTAGTGTCAGTACAGTGCCGGGTGTTGTGAACATGGATCGGAGGGAGCTGCTGGACATATACATTCGTACCGAAACGGGGGTAATTTGTACAATTTTTTCACTAATTTTCCATAATTTCAAACATGATTTTCTTTTACTTTACAGTGAGTATTAAAGATCGTCGTGGGATGAAGAAGAGGACGCTATAAAGGTAGGTTCGTCACGGGATTGAGAAGAGGAACCCGTAAAAGGTAGGCTTTTGCAAATTTATATTTTCATATACACACCCACTTCGGTTTTTACACGATGCATAGTACGTTACCGAAGGATCCGTGAAGTGTTGAAGCACTATCTATTTGCTGCTAGTTAAAAGACAAAAAGTTTATCGAAAGTTTGTTTTATGAATTCGAGTCGATCAAAATAAGTCGTACAAAAATGGTCCTTTTCAGGTGGGACGGAGGGGAAGGCTGTACAATTCTCTAGAAGTAGTACTTCTTTTTTAAAATTGTGCAGCAGAACACAAGTTTTCACCACACTTGCTTTATTGACTCTGAATTACAAATTCTGCCAATTGACAGCTTCTAATTAAAAATACAGTTATCAGCTGCGGCTACCAGTTCGATGTCACTCATTTTTTTTGGGAGGGGGGCCCTACATGGAATCGCATACTGGCCCATTCTGTGCACCTCCATTTACCAGAGCCTTACCACAGCTGTTCCAATCCTCTAATGAAGCTCAGCAGCCTGCCGAGTTCGCCTTTCCGAATGCCTTCTGGTTCCAAAAATCGTCGCTCCAGGTGTTGCACTCTGAGGCCAGACAATGCTTGACACTCGCAGAGTATGTGGTGAGGAGTTTCATCCTCTTCTAAGCACGCCCTACACATCTCGTCATCACTGATGCCAAGCGTTTGTAGGTGTTGATTCATGGGACAGTGTCCAGTGAGCAGTCCCATAATTGTTCTAAGATCTTTTCTACCATGTCACTCATGGTACATATTCGTCGAAGTAGCTCCGCGAAAGCCTAAGGGGGTCATTAGTCTCTCAATGTTTATGTTCAAATAGTAATCGCTGTTTTTACGATAAATCATAATTTATTCAGTTAATAAATGTGCGATTATTCTAGTTTAGCCACATACATTACCTACGTTTTTTTAAATTGATTTGCTCTATAAAATTAGTTCGATCGAGCATCATTTCCGACTAGTGCTGATTTGCTGTAAATCGAAACCAAAAAGAGAGGGTGAAATAATAAACGGTTTGTTGTCAATACGACTTTATTAAATAAAAGGGAATTTCTGTAGATTTTTGAATACTTTCACATTGAATTCACAACATTAGGTTGAATCACAGATAATTATTGAAACAACAATATATATTAGTCGGTCGTTTTTTTTCTCAATTGATGCCCAACCAATTAGAACATCTACAACTTGGATTACTAACGTATGATTATAACATTTAAACATATTTTCAAATGGTTGATGGGTTTCATTTCTCTTTTACAGACAGAATTGTCGACCTATATGTCGTTTAATTTTTTTTGTGGACTTTACTTAATTAAAGTTGAATTATCAAAAATATGGCATATTTTTGGAATTCTACATCATTCAGTCTAATCGTATACACTTTCACGTATACCGACTTATTGAAACAAGAAAAATCAACAATGTTTTGTACGTCGCTGTTTGTAGTGATGAAAACTTGCCGTTTCTGGTGGTAGTAATATTGTTGTTGTTATTGTTCTCAAGTCCATTTCAATGTCACAATGTTGTGACATCTCTCGCCCCTATAAAACATCAGATGCAAATTGTATAGAATAATCAGCACTATGACATAATTGTTCTTCAATAGAATGTCGTTCGTCTTGGTACATTTTGGTTCTTGTACATGGTTCACTGTGGAAGCTCAATCGATAATTACATCGTTTACGTGATTCATTGAAGTATGATATGTGACCACAATTGTTTGTTGATCGTTCAGATGATGATGGTATTTGATGGTGCTATTGATAGAAACAGAAAGATTTAGTTCTGTATTATTTTATAGTATCAAAGCGATTTATATTGTTTGATCAACAAGTAAAAGCGTAACTTTTTCTGTGTAAGCTCAATACAGAAAGAACAACACAAAAGCACGACTAATCGGAGGTAATGGGCTTTACAGGAAATTTTGCATTAATTCTAAAATCTACAAAATGATGAATAATTGAAAGGAGCTTATAGTAAAAGACAATGATTACGATTGGTTTCTGACAAGTAAAGGTACAATCCACGTACTTACAAGTATTGTGAATTCTTTAGCTAGCGATTTTAATAAAAAACAATTTCTTTAAATGTCGGCTTAGTGTCTAATAAATAACCTGGCAACATTTACCCGTATCAGTTGAACCATTTAAAGCTCCATTCCTGGTGATTTTCCGTATAAAATCTTATTAAGTTTGTCATGATACTGTTGCTGTTCAAATTTACGATTGTTTTATTCTTGGTATTATTGCTTTTATTTCCCTTTTTATTGGCAAACAATGTCGAGAAATTGAACACTCGATTTATATCAATCATTGATTCATTCAAGTAGCTTTTTATGTTATCACTCAAAAAACTATAATATGTAAGAGTAGTAATAAATCTCATTTTTTATTGTGATAACTTTTGATTAATGTTTGTTTCTATTTCTGTGATATTAATAGGTCATTTCAGCAGAAAGTAATATTGACGGAACAGCTGTGCAACATTGCTTTGTTTGGTATTAGTTTGTTTTTAATTAAAACGGCACCATAATGTGGAATCCGTAAATTTACATTCTGTTTGAATTCAAGAAGAACAGTCAATTACGTATTCTCTTTAAACTAAGACGATAATAAGAAAACGTACAAATTGCGGGAATTGAGGAAGTGGTTTGATTATGTCACGTCTGTCGATCGAATATTTGAAATTTGCAATAATAATTTGGAATATTTTAAGAATTCATTTATTAATATCAAATGGCTCTTCAGTCTACTATTTGATGTCGACATCAGAGAATCATTGTTAGCCGAAAGCGTATAATGAGAAGTCTACCTATATCGATTAATTCAATGCTTCAGATTCTGAAAGAAAAATTGAGCGTCTGTTCATAACGCTAAATATCACGTTATAAAAGTGTGTTATAGGGAAATTTATGTAATTATATTTCGAAGAAAATTACACATCAAAGTTGAATGAATCCATTAAATCCCCATTTTTTAAGAAAGTGGGAAAAACGATTTTATCCGCTTGGAGATACTAGATCAGATTATCTGACTTGCAATGAGAAAACGCCTTGGAAAAGAAAATGAGAAAAAAAACACCTCCAATATTTTTGCATTGATGACAAAGCCGACATCAGTAATGAGAAATTTTGCAAAGAAAAAATTATTTTCAGATCAACTTTATTTACTGTATTAGTTGTAGATGATTGGTTTCCTAATAGGGAGCAATTTCGATTTCAATTCACAAACAAGCGAGATATTTAAAATGACGTTACAATTCAACATAAATTATTTAAATCTGACAATTTTTTCTCATAAAAATTGAAGATCAAAAACAAAACTTTAAGTGTAAACAAATATGAAGCGTTTTTTGGAGTGTTTAGTTGCAATTTTTGTTTGTTTTCACATGAGAATACAAAATTTCTCATCTGTTCCATAAACGAATTGGTTTTTATTAAATTCTTTCTTGTTTACGTTATCATGAAAGATTTGAAAATATTCAATTTATCATTTATATCAATACCAATTTTAATGTAATATTATTTGTGTTTACTGGCGACTAAAGCGGAAGACTCTTTAGAGAAACAAATCAATTCTGTATTTTTTCATATGTTTTTTTTTTTAATAAAGGAAGACAAAATATTGTTCGATTTATTAAAAATTATGAGGCTGTGAAAATACTTACATCTTCAGAAACGTTATCTCTTTGGGCTCTCATTATAGTCGATCGCTTATTACCAAAACCATTTCCAAGTGCGTGAACTGTTGTACTTTTAGTAGCCCCAGAACCCACTAGAAATAAAAACAAGCTTGTAATTTTATGATAATGACAAGTTTTATTATTTTTAGAGAATTATTAAGTTTAAAAGTCAAACGGAAATAGTATATTAAAGAACAAGTGTCAGAAGTCGCCTATTATTGCACGAGTCCAAGTTTAGAAAACGAGCGGCGGAGACGCGAGTTTTCTAAAGGACGAGTGCAATATACGACTTCTGACACGAGTTCTTTATACTATTTTTTCTATTTTGCCTGTTTTGTGCCCTTTTTACAAAAAAAATGCGAGATTTAATATTTAGGGAAATTGGTGGGAGTTGGTGTTACTAAAAAAAAACAATTGAACATTCAGCTAGGAAACTTCGATTGTTTTATTTTCCACTCTTAGTCAATTGTTTTTTTCGCCAAATTGCTTATTTAACAATGAGTGAAGAATTTTCATGTACTCCACCTGAAATAAGGGAAATTGCTGAAAATGTAGGAAGCAATTTACTACCCGATAAATCCAAAGATCAGTACGAAAAACGGTATATTAAGTATCTTGTTTTTATGATTTTTGACAGTTGTCAAAATCAATGAAAATGTTACCAATCTAGTGGAAAAAAAAATCCCTACTATTTTACTTTTTAGCACTAGTTACGAAATGTTCACATTTCGATACAGTAGCGAGTTTAATAATAGCGCTATTATTGACGCAAAATAGAAAAACTCATATTTTCACACATCTGTGGCGTAAGATCAGCTCTCTTTTCTATACAATATCTGTCTCTGTCTTGTTATATATGTACATATTAGAAGAATAAGAAACAGAGAGAGAGAGAGCGATTGTATTGTGTAATTTTTTTCAAATTTTGATGCAGCTAATGTAATATCCCGGAAATTAAAAATATATTAAACGATTTTTTTTCAAGAATTAATATGAATTAAGATTGTCAACAGTTTTTTTTACAAAATTTCAATTATCGAATAATTAATTCTCCAGACCCCACACAAAAACACTGACAACTTTAGGCAACACAATTTTGAACATTACCGTTATTGTTGTTTGCTGGACAATATTGTTTCGAGTTCACTGGCCGTTATAGCTTATGTAGGATATGCAAAAAAGCTCTATATATATATGGGGTTGGATTGTCTAATCCCTGACAGATCCCCAGGGTGTATTATTGATTTTAGTTGTTGAATTTTGGAATAGAGGCAGGATGGTTTTTTTCTAAAGAATTTCTGATTGTATCTCAGTTGGTCGAAAGATGGCAGTTTTCACTATTGATTTTAATCAGTTCGTCAACGATCTGTTGACAATCGGAAGTTTGTATTTATGTTGTTTGAACAGAATGCACAGTCTTAAGAAGTAAATAACAAGACTTTCTCGTTACATAGAGTTATCTATCATCTTCTCCATACCATGGTGCACTTAGCTATAGGTTTAACTATAGACACATATATCATCTTAGCTACACAAGTGGAAAAGTTGCTCTGTTGATTCGTATGTTTTCTAACGCAATTTCATGCCTGTAGATGCATCGTTACTAATGCTATAAAAGAAGCAAGGAGTAAGCCGTAAAAGAAAGTACTGGGCTTTCAGCTGCATAGTAAATATGTTTACTAATGCTCTTGATAAAATGCAAAAAGCTGCAAAGTTATTATTATAAACTTTTAATAAATCCTTTAAAAAGTGCTAGATATAGGTAACTTTAATATTTATAAAGTTCTCTTTGCGCGAACTTATTTTAATCGAGAATCGTCTGCAAGCAAATGCTAAGAAAACAAAAACTTGCTTAGTTGTTAGTTATCCGACAAGTATATTACGTAAATAGAAACTTAAGTTAATAGCAAGATCTCTATTTGTTCAAACGCATACGTTTTAAAGTTAATTGCACTGTAGTTGAAATTAAATATAAATTGTAAAACGTCTTTTTTGTTGATCAATTCATAATTAATTATTTTTAGACTTTCATTATGTCCATTCAAATAGTTGTAAAAATTATCTTTGGACAGATAAATTTCCATCCAAGTAAAACGAGATTTTAGAGAAGCTTTTAATTAATTTAAATAATCAAGACGTGCTTTCAAGAAATTAAATACTTTAATGAATGCTTAAAACAACAAGGTAATGTTCTTTTGAGAAAATTACAATGTAACCAGCCATACAATTAATGGTGATTCTACAAGTCACTGATACACACAATAAATTGGTCTGCATGTTATTTCTACAACTGTAAATGATTAACGTTTTGATAAATTATATCATATATTATGTTTTAGATAATGATAAATGTTTGGTTATTGTCAGATAAAAATTATATGTCATGAAGAGCGATATAAATTGATGAAATGTTGGGAAAGAATGACTCGCCAAAATGTTTCAAAGTTTGTTCTATAGAAAAGCGTAAAAGTTTTTTTTTCTCATATATAGATTCAACCGAATAACGATCGTGTTCACCTGGTGTTTTTTTATTTGGCTATAAATCATTTAAAGTTGCCACAAGATAACTATTTATTTTGAGAGTAAACTTTGACTATTCAAATTATAATTGAAGCTTAAACACGCAAACTTTTGATATCTAAAGTAGGTATGTTTTAAATTTCAATTTAGATTCAAATTATTTTTACGGATGTACACTTCTATTATAAAGAAGTAGGGATTATTATTGATAACGAGATCGAGAAGCATTACTTTAAATTCGCTGTGTAATTCAAGATGCACTTAGTATAGCAAACAGATAAGATAACAGAGCTACTTAACAGAGCTAATACATTATAATGGTCCTCCTTTGTCTTAAAGGATTACATACTGTTCTTTATGTACTTATATAAAATCAATACTTTCTGGTGGATATAATATTTGTTCATGCTACCTTTAATCTGTATTTGAGCCTAAAACTGGGGGGTTTGTCTTTGATATGACCACAATTTTCTACAATACTGTATCTTCAAACAATATTTTTTTCTAAGCTTTAATATTTGTTCCCCTCTATGTATTATGCTTATTTTTCTGTTGCATTATTGTATGCTGCATGAAGATTTGATTTAGTTGGGAGTACATAATTTACGTTCCAGTATAATTTGAACTTTAAATGCTTCAAAAGCTATTAATTATAGTTACTAACTATTTAGTTATCTATTGAATGCGATCTCAGTTAGTCCATTGGCATGTAACTTTCCGTCAACAATTATAATGTATAGAACAGTATTTTATTCAAGGGGTTATCTATGCAAAAAAATTAATTTTATGTCAATCCGACAAAGCTTCTGGAAGTTACATGCACATTTGTAGAGACGTTTCTAACGCGTTTTTCGTAAAATTGTATTTTAAAATCATCTAGTAAGATTTCTCAGGAACGGCTCGACAAATCCATCGCAAATTTGTAAAAAAAAACTGAATAAGTAAATAACTAAAATTTATGGACAAATTCAAATTTCAATTAGTAAAAAATTTAATTCAACTTCCTCATTACTTCTTTCAACATTTTTTTTTGAGATCTGCGAATATTGCCACATCCATTAAAGGGAGATGAAACAAAAATAATTGTCTTAATCGAACAACAAGGTATAGAAATATGTACCTACAAATCTCATTACGATAAAAGTAACTAAATATATGGACGAACTTAATTCTTTTCATACGAGGAAAAATTGCACTTAGCTTTGAGTGCAGGTCAGGTTTGTTGTAAGAAGTGCATGGATGTTTCTAATTTTATTTGTCAAAAATGGTGAAAAATCTCATGTAATAATGAGACAAATAATTGCAAATAATGATTATCGGAGCAGACTAATACGATAAATAGTCAGTGAATTTGAAATGGCGACATCCACAGCAGCAAATATCATTAAAAATTATCATAAAACAGGACCTGCGGTGATTCTAAGAAACAAAGGAGCAGATTAGTAAAATATGGGAGAATTTTGCAGTACTCAATTGCAGATCTGTTGGGAAATGTATGCCAAAAAAAAAACAGTTGTACTTCTAATTAGAAGAAAAATAATTTGTCCACATATTTGGTTGTCTAGTTTATTGTGATTTGTTTTAACATATTTACTTAACGAAATTTCAATTTGTCCATACATTTAGTTGTTTGTGTATAATTTGTATTTAAGGCTAGAATCTTTTTTCTTTGAAAAGCTGTTATTTTGTTAGCAGAGCTGCTGGAGATCGACTACAGCAGCAGCAAATCAATAATATCAAAAAATGACGTATATTACATTAACAAACTGAAATGTCCATCCAGAAAAAATTGCTGAAAAGACGTTGCATACAACCCTTTAAAATTAAGCCCAGTACCGTTTAATATTGAAGCATTAGTGTCCAACAAGAAATCTTACCTTTTTGCATTCGAAGAACACATTTTATAACACCACGTGCTATACTCCTTCCCCGCCCGGCTGCTATTTGTGTCTCTCCATCTGAAATTCACCAATTAATCTAATTAGTGAAAAATTTGATTAAAATTTTAAATTTCAAAAGAATCATTCGGTATATAAACATTTACGAAACAACAGCCGAGCGGATAAGTTGCTTTAACAGCTTAAAAGTATTTTAACCAACATGTTATTCGCATTTTTTTTACTTTAGAATTCTATTATGAATTCCTTTTTCTAATCAGATTCTGGATGAGTGAATCGGAAAGAAACTTAATTTAATACGATTTTGTTTTGATAATCTCCTGATTTAATTGAATTTAGAGCTTTGGGAATAATTCATTTCAACAAAGTGATTTTTTTCGCCTTTAATGTTCTCTGTACGATTGTTGAATAGTTTCTCTTGTACAAAATACATATGTACGTTGGGATGATATCTCATTTTCATCAGCAAATAAAGACAAATGAAATGTCAATTTTCCAGAAAGGTTGCTTATTTATAAATAACTTCAGTGTTGTATATGTTTAGGAATCGTTGGCGTATTGCCCACACCTTTTTCTTAATAGTATTATACAACGAATGAATGCTATTTTCGGCTGTGCACAAATTCAAATCGAATTGTTTTTTTTTATTGTATATTTAGGTCGCTATACAGGATGACCTAGCTAACAGTTTCATCTTAAATGTCTTGTTTGTTTGTTAATTAATGTGCAAAATTATTTAAAGAAATTATACTACAATGTCTGTAAGTACTTCTATTGACGGACACGATTTACTTTCTAGATATTTGAAAATGCCAAAACGTCAATAAGATCTGGAAATTTGCGCAATATTAGAACACCAATCACCTGCAATAATTACTGTGAATGAACTTGATATTTATTTTTATTTTCAAAATGTCGGCTTAAAGACTGTATTTCAGATCCAAGTAGTTACAATCCATCACGTGAAATTTCTAGCTTTTATCAATTCGATCTTCACACTCTGTAAAATGGTGGAGGCGCCGGGCGAATCTCATTTTCCAATTTTCTTTTTGAGTAGCAAATGAAAATTTTTTAAGAGAGATTTTCATATCAATTTCATTTGCATTATTGATTGCAGATGATTGTTTTCCTAATATTGACTAATTTTCCAGATCTATAATGGCTAGAAAAAAAATCGTGTCGATACTGGTCAGATAGTTTTTCACTTCAATTCCCAAATAACCGAGAGATTTGTTGGGGCAGTATGTATATAACTCACAAGATCAACGGCACTTCATGCAAAAATTTTAGACAGAAATCTCATTGCTTGACTATTCTATATGCATATCTCAAAATCTCTTCTGAATTTATTATCGTTAAAGAGAAGGAATTGTAATAAATGTTGTTTTAATATAAAATAATCACGGTTTTAAGACACTTGTTGTGAGAGAAACGAAACACAAAGGTTTCAAAAGATTCTATAAATCGTTTTTGTGCAAAAACTCTAGCAATAAAGGATGAAAAATTAAAGTAAATGAATCCACAACGGAATGGGAGCGATTTAACGTTAAAAAAAAACAATAGAATACAATAAAAGTTGGAAAATTTACAGTGGCATTGTGAAACGCTTTCTTCTAATAAATTCTCTTATACATTATTGCGTTCACGAGTTTGCTTATACTTGGCCAGTTTCTAAGTTTGTCGACTTTAAAGTTGTTAAAGCCGCAACAGTGAAAAAAGATGATTGAATGAGAAAAACATCGTTGTGACGCTACGACTATGAAATCACGTACACAAAAAAAATGCTAGAAATATTGCTATTTTGCAAAACTAAGAACTGAAAGGGAACTCACAGACTGTTTGGTATATTTCAAACTATTTTTCAGTTTACAAACTAAATGAATTGACTTGCAAACTTTTATGGTTAGATTTAACAATTCCAAGTTGTACAAGAGCTATAATTGAATTTAATTTTTCGGTTTTGTCTACGACAATAACAGTTCGGCAAGTTTCAATACCGTCTGGTCTATTATTCCACATATTGAAGCTTTTAGTACGTTAGCAAGAAACTACGATAATTTAAAAGAATTTTGCTGCCAGCAGTATGTTTCACTAGTAATCGATAATTTTATTGATATCAACAGCAACGTTTACAAATTGAAAAACACCGACGACACGGCTAGAATGAAACAATGCTTATTGGAAAACAATTAAAGCAAACACAATTATTAGACAATAAACTCGAAATGAAAATCTAAGCGACGAAATAATAGAACAACAGTAATGATGTTTACGCTTCAAACACGTGTATCCTGAATAATGTAATATAGTGTGAGGGAATAGTTGTGGCTTACTAAGGCGTAAAGGTGTTACAAAACATAAGGATACAATGAAATTTCCATTGAGATTTAAAGTTTAATTCCCTTAGGAAACAGAGTTCACTGGTATAGTATTGCATCATATAGGAAAGCTAAATTAGCATATATTTCAGTACTATCATAAAAGAAAATATTACAGCTAAAATCATGTAAATTATAACAACATGTGTTTGAATACAAACGACTAATTGGGTTTTAGTAAAAGATAACAGATGCAGCAAAATATAACTTTTGACAATTATTTGTGTTCAACGTTTAATTTCCGTTGCAGCATTGTGTTACGTTTTCCTTTTTATCAACTCAACCTTCGCAAAAATTTGAATTTCTCTTAATATCACCGTAACAAAGGACATCCTATTTCCTTCGAAAATAGCTTCTTTTCTTCGTTGGTTGTAAATATTATATCGTTATACGTATGTAAATGAACTGCGTATTGTTCAAGTGTCCGAAATGTTTTCCACTATATGTAAATGTAAATTAAATACTTACTGTTTCTAGTAAATTCGGTATCAGTTTTGGAGCACAGACATCCACATCGAATTCGTCGGAAATTTATAACATAACTACCATAAACGATTGGATTCATACAACTGTTTGAAACCACCATGATGAAGAATGTGTCTTGTAACCATTGGGGCAATTGACGGGCGCCCTCTCTATCAAACATGTACCTGAAAAGCACCACAAAAAAACCATTAGATTCGGGAAATAATGGACGCTCGAATTAACTAACTTGTTACCAGACCGTAAATAAATACCTAATAGAAAGGGTGTCGTGTGTGGAATAATAACACCTACAATGTACGTCTAAATATAAGAGCTTCTCATTTCATTCTTATTTTAGAGAAATTCAAGAAGTAGCATTGATTAACCGAACCTCCTCTTTATCTAAAGCAAATTGCTATCAAATTACATTGTACCCAGTGATTTGAATCAGTAAATGCCGTTAAAAAGACACTTGATAAGGTGAGCCGTCCTAACGATTTTGTCCGCATTTACCCAAGAATTATGCAGGTAAGAGATTACAGTTCTTACTTGAGCTTGCAGAAGCATTACTTCTTAAATGAGATGAGGGCCTAAAGCACCTCTGTAGTATCATTATATTTTAGAATTTGTGACCCACTTATTCACGATAAAATTACATCCCCAATTTATGTTACAATAAATGCTTAATAGACGACAATTCTCACAGAGAAATGTTTATTAAGCATTGATAAACGATTCAACAAATACAGAAGCAATTGTAATTGAATGTAACTGTTTACTTAATAAGATACAAGAGCTTGCGGGCTGAGATTTGCATTAATACAACAAGTTATAGGGTAATTCAACGTACGAATGAGCTGCGATTCTTGGATTTATGTGATGTTGGTTTATTGAAGTGTAAAGGTGCAAACTTGCACGTCTCGTTTATAGAAGTATTTACTTTAACTGCTTCAGCTTGATTTACAGCTCAATTGTTTATCCTGGTGGATTGGAGGAAATTGTATGAAATTCGGTGATAAGAAATGTAACATTATAGATTTCAGTAAATAATTGTTTGACTATTGCACTTTTATAAAATAGAATTTAAAACATAATTGGCGAACTGTTACAACATTCACACAGTGATAATACAGTAGTTGAACAATGCAATTTCAATTTTGGTTTCTGGTTTACCAAATCAATTTTGTTATAGTAATTTCAATACAATTCTGCCAAAATTCTCGCATAATTTATGGCGATCGATATTAGCGTTTAAAGGCATTGTTTATCATCATAATTTCACCGACAGTTGAATTAATTATATTGAACAAATGTATTATTGTTATGTCTATGTATATGTAATGGTTACGCAATAGACCACAACGGGTGCTCCATTAGCAGTAAAGTTATTATTTTATCACTTCTTCGTGTGATATTTGGAATTTTTTGTCGTTAAAGCACTTACAAACGTTGAATAGAAATGAATGAATTGTTGAAATTGGCAATATTTCCCATTCTACACGTGTCGTTCTTTAAGAAGTTTAATGACACTCGATTGAACTAACCACTGAAAGGGATTTTATAACTCAACTGTTTAATCGTCCAAATAGGACATGAGTGTTTTAGTAGACCGATCAACAAGAGAACGTTGAGATTTCTTTAAAAACAATGATTGAATCAATTTTACCACAATAATAAATCTGCCACCATTGAATGATTTACATTCTTTTTTTTGTAAAATATCGAATAATTTATAAAATGTTTCCCGGTCTTCAATATGAAAAATGCTTGTCGAAATAAATCATTGAAGTAGTCCTGTTATCTGGTGTCGTTTTCAAGTATAACGATATTTGCTAACCGCGTGTGTGCTTTTTTATACGATTACTTTGAGTAGCTTTTATATGCAACACATTCTTATCGGCTATTTGTAAGAGAAGAACGTGAAGATATTCTAAACGGTGCTTAATTGTTTCATTATTTCCATGACGATATTCATTGTTGGTTCCATAATTATGCAAATATCTACGAGAAAAGCAATAACGCTTGGAGAGGAGTGAACTTCTAAATCTATTTAATATGATTTACGACTTAAAAGGTATTTACTTCTAGTTGAATACTTATTGTGAAGATGATGGCTATTAAATTTATAACCGGAGGCTAGAGACACTCGTCTGATTTATTGTGGAATTGAACAAAAGTATTGAGGGAGACAATAGAGTTTTTTTTACTGTAATTTGCCAGTGATCTCTGTTATTTTGCTGTATTAATCTCCATTTACTTTGTTGGCGATAAGAAAATGTTTTTACAATTATAATAGTCTCTGCGACAGAAGTTGGGAAATATTGGAAATATAACTAGATGTTATGTGAATTGTTTATAATCAATTTCAACAACAATATTGACCATAATAATTAATCTCATATTTTGATTGAACTACAGAGCCAATAATATGTCTTTGTACTTGATAAACATTAGGATCAACATAATCATTTCATATCTTGTCAAGGGAAATCAGTTTTCATAGCACAATGTATGCATTGTTGTTATTTTAGAATTGAACAGCTATTCAATTTGTCCCATCCACGCTTTATTGATTAATTATTGTTCAAACTTGGCCTTCATACATTTCCGTCATGTTTCAAGGTTTTGAAGAACACCTTGTGTGTTGTTCCGTAGGTGTTATTGACAATTGTTTGGAGCTCTTTTATTAGTGGCATGCTTTGAAGGGGCACGTGTCAGACTATTTGTAATCTCATAGCAGAAGTTACAGGTGATGATGTGGACACTTTATTTTTGGAAACAGTTGTCTATTGCACGAAATCCCTGTATTACATTTTTTTATTTAATTGTTATTTAACTGCTGTACATGATTGTTTGATGTGCGGATTGTCTTTCGTTGTACTTCGTTTGTTGTGTATTATTTGTTATTGCTAGTTTCTTTTATGAACTCTTGAGCCACTATAATTTATGATGTTACAAATTCCCTACGATTTACACTGTTGGAAGGAGCATTGTCTTTTTTGTCACATAATTCTCTAGCGTAGTCTGCACTATATTTAATACATCCAGGCTAGCGACAATAGTTCTGAGTATACAGTTTGCCCGATAAGCTTACAAGCCATAACTTCCAGTTTGTGGCTCTTTTCGAATTTAGATTCTAAATCTTATTCGGCTTGGTTCTGTTATTTTTATTTTGGTTTATATAGTCTACTTCTCACTCCAATCATGTTTTCTATTGAGACTATTGGATGGTTTCTATATTGTCAATCGTGATTTCGCTTCTCTTATACGGCTTTCTTATTTGTCCTTGTCCCTATTTTATTCACTTTTTGCTTTATATATAACTATTACTTAACATTTTCTATTGTCAAGTTTTTTTTAGCTTGTTTCTCTTATTATTGACGTGTCCCAGTAGATGACTTTTTCCCTTGATGCTATAACAAATGTTGGCGAGAATTTCTTGTATTTTTTAGCCCTGTAAGTTTGTGGAAGTAATAATGATTCGCCACTTTAAATTATGGATATTCTATAAAATGTAGCACGCCTTCTAATGTGGATAATACATGATACAACTTCGATAACTCGAACTATGATGTACCATTATGAAAAGCACGAGTTATCAAAACTTCGAATTACCGACTTAGTGAGACAAGAAGCAATTGATTGATAAAGAATTTAACTTGAGTGAAAAAAATCAATATAAATACAAAAAATGCAAAAAAAGAGAATGATACAAAAAAAGCTCAATTATGGTCCAAAATATTCTGCTATTTTCGACTGTACCATTTTTTCTTTTTACCGTTGCTGAAAAGTATTTTCAGCTTTGCTGATCCATCCATTTTTGTTGTCCTTTCTTTGCTGTGTTTACCTACATGACATTTTTCTTTTTTAAATGTTAAAGTATTATTTGGAAGGTATGTAAAAATGGTTCTGTCTCATTCGCATAGAATATATCTCGTTCTTCATCATTTTCTAATAAAGTTGGTAAAATGTCACGTTTCCATTTATCACAGTTTTCTTTTAACAATTTCCATACCTAAATCAAAACAATCATGCCAAATTAAAAAATAATTCTCTATAAAACAAACTGCTGACAAAATTCTAAAACTTTTGCCTTAACTACCAGATACGGTCAAGTTTTGTTTCTTGACGTTTTTAAACCAATCAAAAGCTGCTTTATGCAAAGCATTATATACTGGTTTCAGTGGTTTCCATAGACGCTTGCTGTTTCCACAAGTAACTCCACCTTCGACCGCTTTTAAGAGTCCACCCTTTGTTTTTCAAAACTGTAGTCAACGCGTTTGGTGGCATATTGGATCTTATAGCTACGTCCCTTTTTCTAGAACCATTTTCCACTTCTTTTATGCCTTTGTACTTATTTTATAGTGTTTTCAAAAAACGATAAAACATACACACTGCTTATAATAGTTGCTAATTATAATCGCAGTGGAACAGAATTCTGTTGAAACTTTTGTCTTATAAAATCAGCTTTTTAATTCGAAATATCGAGAGTTTTGACTTATAGAAAGAAGTTCGACCTATCAAGCCAAAATTCCATAAGATTTGCATGCTTGCCGCTATTGCCAAGTGATTTTGTTCGACTTATCGAAAATTCCAGTTAACGAAGGTTCAAATTAACAAAGTTCGACTGTATTTGTTTTAATTCAATAAATTGATCTGCACCTATCCCACTCACATCTTTTTGGGTAACCATTTTATAAATTAATCAATTTAAATATATATTTCCATAAATATACTTCGACTGAATTATCAATGAGATCAAAGCTATTTTTGCATATACAACATTTGAATCAATATCGGACGATTAATGAATCCCTATTACAAAGTTTGAAACGAACCGAAAGAAATTCAATAATAAAGCGGTACATTCCATAATAAGGCATCATCATTCACATGATTCATAGACAAAAAGCCTTTCTGTAATATTATAATATATTCTAATTGAAGTTGATAATTCTGGGACACTAAATTTCAAGATTTAACCAAGATGGAAAGTGGGATGATCGTAATTAAGCCCATTTATTGTTGTCTTCGTTGCCAATTATCGTCTAATCACACCAATCAATCAATCAATCAATCTATTTTAGATTGACAGCTCACTTATAAAGAGGTGTTCTGTATGTATTGCCTCCGTATAACTTGTTAAAAGATTTGATGAATTTTTGCGTTAAAAACTCCCAAGTATTCGACCTATGTAGAAGTTTACGAAACGATCATAATTTTGAAATATGGTGGTACTTTTATTGCCCCATATTTTGACTATAAAAACTGCAAACAACAGATTAGGCTGCTGTTTTGTAAAACCATTAGATATTTCCTGTTTAAGTGCCAGATAAACAGTTCATTTTAAAGTTTACATCTAATGCAATAGACAGTTTTATAGTTTCGTTTTTGTCGTCTACGACTCATATTATTATCGGTGCGAACGAGAAAAAAAAAACAGATTGTAATATCATAAAAACACTACCATATTTTCTGCTCAATTGTCTCATATCGATCTGTGTTGAAAGCTTAACGTAACGCATGATCTTATCGCGTACATCTGTGAGACAGGCAGTGTTACTGTTTTTGTTTTCTCTAGTTTTTTATACTGGGAGTTTATAAATTGCCAATTCTATTTACAATTGCTTCTCTAACAGGTTTTACGTAAAACATTCAATGGAAAAGGATTTTGCAATTCGAATCTTACTAGGTTTAATAATTGTAAATTCTGACGCAAGCTAAGAAATTAATTAATTAATCCAACCAGGTATCCAGTCTGTTTCAGTTAATTGAAAATGTTTTAAAAACTACTCAAGTATCTGATTTTTTTGGATTATCGATCAAGTCATCTTTTTTAATTAAAATTTGCAATACTTAATAAATAGAACCTATTTTTTCTAATATTAAGTTCATCTATTTAGTGTTTCATTAACCTTCAAGTCCTAAAAGTGATTAACGGTGTTAATAATTGATTCTTTGTGTGCTTCAAGATTACATTGAACTTAATGAAAATCATATGAAACTACTTCATTGGCCTTATATTAACAATTCAACGACCTGCTAAGTGAAAAGTTCTAATTTTAGTGTTATCAACAAGCGAAAGATGTTTAATTTAGATCGAGCTTCTTGTTGAAATTGCATTCTTAGGAAGTATTCTCAAGAGACTAATTCTGTATAATTCACTATATCTTGATTTATTATTTAATTTTTAATAAAGTTAATAATCTAATATTATTGAAAAGAAAGACTATTATGTTTAATATTGATATATAAATTAAGGATTAAGTTTATCGAAACTGAAAACAAATAACGAACAAATAGAACGGAAATACTGTTCGAAAGTACGGCAATTTGCTAAAATACAAGCCACTTTAGCAGCTTAGAAAAAATTGATACATCGTTGCTGGAGTACGAAGTTCTAAATGATTGATAAGAGAAGAAAAGATGGTACTGATGTTGACTATCACTTAAATGTACATTAAGCAAAGCAAACGCTCTAGAGTATTAGCACGGAATTTAATATTGTAGAGCTATTCTTTTCTATGGTCAATATTGATTGTACTGTGAAAACTGAAGTGTATTGCCGAATAAACATCCAACAAAGAAATTAAATTGGCCATTAACACTCAATCCAAAACATATGTCGGTCGATTCAATTGATAGGAACTTTACAAGTGACTAGCATCTATCTTAATGCTTCTACAGAGTTTGTCGGGACGGAAATTATCTCCCTAATTTACACAAAGCAGCCATACCATTATTTATGAAACATTATTCTTACTTACCAAAGTGTAATAATGACGTACGGGGTGCAGCACCAGATATAAACAACAACAATTGTTACTGTCATTCTTAGTGTTCTTGCTCGTGCCCTTTCAATGTTGCTAATATCCGATCGCCTCAATCTCATCCTACCATTAGACGTATGGCAAGATTCATCTAGAAACGAATTATAATTATCAAGTTAATTATAATTATCACAAAATATACTAGATTTTTAATAATAGATCTACATTTGTAGATATCGCAAACAAACAAAATGTAAAACTGTTTACCGTAAAATCTTAACTATAATACGCACTTTTTTTCTACATTTTGGTCCGTAAAAATGGGGGTGCATATTGTACTCAGGTAAAAATTAAAACATATACAGAGTGTGCCAGCTAAGTGTTCCACCTCAAATATCTCGTTTGTTTGTGAATTGAAATGAAAACGTATCGTCAATTGACCGACACGGTTTTCTTTCTAGCTATTTTGGAAATGCCAAAACGTCCTGTAAGGTCTCGAGCATTACTCAATATTAGGAAACCAATTACCTGCAATTTGATATGAAAATAATATTTTTATTCTGAAAACTTCTCATTTGCTACTTGAAAATAAATTAGAGCTTCTCTGGAATCAATAATCTATTTATTGATCAAAAAAGCTTACGTTAAAATTAAATATTAGGAAAGCAATCACCTGCTATGAATATCGTGAATGAACAAAATTTCCAGTTAAAGACTGTATTTCAGATTAAAGACGTAACAAGTCATCGTACAGAATGGTGGAGGCGCCGGGCGAATCGCACTTTCCCATATTTTTTTTTGAGTAGCAAATGAGAAATTTATAGGAGAAAAAAGAATGTAGTATCAAATTCATTTACAATATTGATTGTAGGTGACTATTTTCCTCATATTGAGTCATTTTCAACACCTTATATGATGTTTTGGCATTTCCCAAACAGCTAGAAACAAAATCGTATCCTTCAATTGAAGTATAGACATTGTAGTCTAATTTCTATAGATACCTTTCCATTTTAATTCACAAACAAACGTGATATTTGAGGTGGAACACTTAGTTGGGACACACTGTATAATAATTATAACTTTGACCCAACAACAATAGCTACGCTGAGTTCTAGTGAAAGTGATTAATTGCAAGTACTGTTTGTTTTGTGCAACAATGTAAGTTTTTTCGATCGAATTTGATGTTTTCGTTTTTTTTTTATTAAAAATTTCAATTATGTTAATAAATATTGAAAAGTTACAGTAATGTTTGCTGTCGACAAATTGTTGCAGTTGGGAAATTAATTCTATTTCTTTATTTACTTATTTGGAATTGCTATTGCTCTGTATCACAATTATTTGACATGCTATCATTTCCAATTCTGTTGAATATATTGTTGTTTGTTAACTGGAAATAGATGAAACTGTAATAATACAACACTTTCAGTAGATTTATTTGTTGATGTAATCCACGTGGTTATTATGAAACATTGTAACTTGACAACATCACCACCAACCTTGAGTTTCTATACTCTTTAATTAAAATATAAATAAGCTTGGCGAAAATAATGAAGAATGATTGTGAAGCTACAAGTATTATATTATAAAAAACAAAATTGCAGTTACACGTGTTTGATATATTATTCGTTTAAAACGGATCTAGAATGTAGATAATAAATTCATTAGTATTCACTAGAAATGTAGGAAAACATAGTTGTATCGATCGAAAATACAAGTTTGAGAACTTTGAACGAAATACAATAAAATCAAATGATTTTGTAAAAGTGAGTTTTTTTTTAAATTATAAGTATGAACGGCATCTGACTTTGCGTTTTTTTTTAACTTGTAGATAGTATTCCAAATATGCATTGCGTCCACTTTAGAATGTTTTCTTTTACTGTTGTCGGAATTTTGGTAACTTCGTTAGACGACCCCAAGCGTCAATATAAAGCTGCTTACCTAGTTAGCATCCAGTATCCCTAAAGTCTGTACTAGAATCAAATAAAGGCAATGAAAATATTTTTGCTAGTAGTCTATTCTCAGCCACCAAAACTTATCTTAATTTCTATTTTATGATCTGTCAGTTTCCACTTCCTGTGCGAAAATATAAACAGATAAATAACCTATTGCCTGTACTTCTATCAATTGGAGATAATCAAATCTAGTACAAGTAAATATTGTCGCCACTCGAGGGCAAAGCTGCGGAGATACTTTGAAGATTTCGAAATAATATTGTACAAGTTACATAAAAAATTTATGTCAGGTCGGGCATGAGAGAACCATCGTCCAATACAAAGGACAATAGTGGACTTCATCTATATGGAGCCTAACATCAGGAAGAGAAAGTTCATTGAGGCCGCCCTCATGCATAACAATATCAGGATATACAGCAAATCAAGTGTGGCAGCCACTTCTAGCACAGGTAACAGATTAAAGGTGCAATGAAGCGGAAAATATCTATACCTCACCTAAGCTCCAGTTTTAAGATGATTAAATCAGTTTGTATTTGATAACGGTCGAAGATTGTTGTCGACCGAAACATTATACGTGTAAGAAAATTTTCAATTACTAATAATGAATATCCGGAAATCTTTTAATTATATAAATTAATATTGTGTACAACCTTAAAAAGAAAAATAGTAAAACGTTACTTTTTGTCTGTTTTAGACTATGACTTTACATGTCAAATGCAGTTAACGTGTTAACCTTATCTATGGTGTTAACTATCCTGCAACTAGACGTATTGAGCTTTCAATCTAATGGAAATTTTCAATCGGTTAATTATTATTAAGCTCTACAGAGGTAAATTATTTTTGAAGAGACTGTTCACAGAGAATATTAAGCATCACTTTAAAGAGCATTTTAAAACCCTTCATATTGTAAATATTAGCGAGATACTAAAACTAAATTGCTTGTCGAGTTGATAATTTTAATTATTAATGAATTTGTTAGTTATTTAGTTAAATAATAGTCTTATAAAATACATAATTTTTTTAGTTTGTAGTAGTAATGTCTGTGGTTTAGTAATTTCTGAGCTTTGTGTAATTTACATTTATAATTTAATGTTATTGTAGAAACTATTTTTCTAAAGTAGCAAATGCTTTCAAATTTTATTACTTCATTAACAATTATATTTTTTACGTGTTTACAAAAAGTGGCTAAGTTGATTTGAAACCTCTAAATTTGTTGTGGAAACTTCATTATCTAAACCGACGATACCAATTTTAAATTCACAACATAATTATATTTGGTCGTATCGGAACAAAGTCGCCGTAAATATAGAAACATCAAAGTAAAAAGAAATATATATTGAATTGTTATTGATAAATGAATTAATTTGGAAAGTCTTGTTTTAAAGATAAAATTTATCACAGAAATGATTAGAATTATATAAACATAGATCTTGTGTATTGATTGAAAGAATAGTTTATTATCAGACAAGAATAGACTTTTAGACTGTTAGACAATGAATCACTAACCGACCAATTTATTGTTGTAAATATAGAATTTATTGACTGACCTAAATTTCCCGACTTTATTAAATTTTGGATGTTTTTATTGATAGTTTGTGCATTGTATACGTTCCGTAACCAAACCAAACAAGATTTATGTAGGAAAAGCTATAGCTATACATATTCGAATGTAATAGAAACGTGGATCGACCATATCTCTTCCTATCTAATTGCAATTACGAGAAAGTGACGTTTAGAACATTTACTAATAAAATCTAACTTTTAACTGCACCCAAAATTAAAATTCACAGTAGAAATAGAGGATAGCAACACACTGAATTATATAGATCTGACAATCATGAAACAAACAAAGTTACATTCCATATAAATGTATTGCAAAAACATCAAATAAGCTCTAACTCCGTCCATTTCGTAGACGAAAAAGTGGCGGTATTTCAATCATACATAGAAAAAGCTTTCAACTTTCAACACGACAAAGATAAAGTGAAAAATAAAATTGAATCATAAAGTAGTTAGCAGTGAATAATCGTACCACAAGCAAAAACATAATAATGAAGATAAAGTAAAATACGGAAGCCTTAGACGTAATAAATACATCAGTAATCTCCACAGAGTACTTAAACAACAAAAGATAATATCAGCTTTCAGATCCAATAACAACTAAGAAAATATAAAAGCATGTCTAAGGTGACATGCAATGACAGCAATGCCACAAACGCTGGATAAATGGGAAGAAAATTAAAAGTAAAAGTATATCAAAACAAGCATAAGTCAAATTTACATCAGCATTATGTTAACACACTGTCGACGGGAAGGGTATTATACCTTTTCCACAGACTGGCAGAACGTACGCTAAATGTTAGTAAAGTGCTTACCAATGCTTGTTTTTTTTATTTATTTAATGAATATTTTGTTTGGCACAACACTTTGTAAGCAACCTCCAGGTTGTTTTAGCATACTCTAGATCCCGATCTTGCTCCTTCTAATTGTTCGGTCTTTCTAACAAATTTTAATGGTTCCCTTAATTACTTTATTTAAAATGGTTTTTGCAAATATTAGAGAAAATGAAATTACTATAGATAAAAATTTTTCTTTTGCGAAACGGGAAATATCTCCGGATGTGAAAACTATACCTTTCAATTTTCAACTAAGACTCCTTTAAATAACAGTTTAAATTATTTGTAGCTGCCGAGCCTGAAACTGCATAATGGCCAAAACCGTTGCTTCGACATATAAAAACTGGAAAGACAGCTTTTTATTTTATTTTACAAATAAATTTTATCTTTTTGTTGTCCGTATAAAGTCGTAGCGACATCGAACGAAATAGAATAAGGAAAACCTAGTTTAACCAGTCACTTTATCGTTGTGATGGAAATCTCTCCTTACTTTCTTTTTTTTTTGTAAACTGGATATCATCGAAAGCAGCACGTCAAACAAGAATCATTGAAGGGTCTTCCCTTGTAATTGAGCGTAAAAAAGGCTTCTTGCTGTTTCCTCTCCATATACGTCTAATTAATGTGAGTTTTTTTTTAATGACCAGCGATTTTATTTCACAACTTATCCTCCCTATCTGCGTCATTTGAGGTGATTTATAGACGTAGTTTTATGTGATAGTTGAACGAAATATGAAATATCAAGTAATATATTCTTTTTTTTCCAACTTCAGAAAAGTTGTTGAACTCTAGACGAAAATATTTTGTCGTAAAAACTTTTATATAGAAAACTGCTTTTCAAATCCACAATTTAATAGAATCGGACATTATGCCTTTGATATTCGGATTTTTTTTTAAATTGTGATTACATTCATGTGAATGAAACTGCTATAAAGCCAAACACTATATTCAACAATGAAGTATGTAGTTCTATCCATATAAAGTTAGAGTGAATTGTTTGTTCTCTTCAGAATTAGATTAGTTACTGTTTTACAACAGTTCACAATCAAGGACTCACAAATTGTCTCCACCTGAACATCGACAACAGAATATAAATGCTTGCTTTTACTCCTTAGATAATGTAACACAGAACAGATTGTTTAGCAAAGCTACTATTAGAAACTGGCAAATCTAATAACGTTAATCAAATAGTCACTTTTAACTTTTTGAATTTGCTACCAGCCTTTAGATGCATCGCAATGTAGAGTCATATATCTTAGTGTTATTGATCTTAGTGCAATTATCAGTTAAGACCTAAAATACGATATAATAACAAACTTGAATGAAGTCGAAGTGTGGGTTGAAGTTGTTAAACTTCATTCATCTATCTTCGTTGAGTAAATTGAAAAAAAAATCATAAAAGCACGAAAATATCAAAGGACCAAGAGAGTATGATTCTGATTTTGATGGTGAACAAGCATACAGAAAATGTAAACATCACTATGTCTAGACTTTCAACTAAACAAAAACTTCTACGCAAACAGTACACAAAAACGTTCACTAACAGAATTTTAATCTGTAGCAGTCTATTTTGCTCCTATTCAACTATGTAAATGTCGAGTCTTTCACCGACAATAATCTCAACAATGAATGGTAAAGCTATTTGGAAAAATTTGTTAGACAAGCTTTGCTTTTATGTACATCGTTGTGTATAAAATACATTGCTTTCCGCTTGATGTCAGTCATACTTTTATACGGTTATTGAATGAAATTGTGATGTTCATGTCATCAATTTTATTTAATTTAAATCGACATAATTTCTAGGAAAAAATCCAGCTACAGGCAATATGCCTGAAAACATCATAAACTGATTGATGGGTAATATTGATGAGCCACATTAATACTGCTAGCTTTGATATGTATCGGGGATAAATACAGATCTACTTATTGGGAATATAACTGTAGGGGCTTTAATATGAAACTTTCTAATTGATGTCTGACACCTTTTCGAGCTATCACCAACTCCCCAAGGAAGGCTTTCAATTTTAATCCGTATCTTGATTGGGCCTAACGCCACTCAAGAATCAACTGTCAATTTTATCAATTTAACTATCTCAAAAATTGGGGTAAAAGTCTATTGTGTCGATTATTTGGGTCACAGGTAGTCAGGTTTCGCACAAACAACAGACAAATTAATCATTCGATTGCGTCAAGCTTAACAAGAAAAAAGTAGAAAAGGGTTTAACTGTAGGAAAAGTAACCCTGTAAAGAAAAATGAGTACATTTTACTAAAAATATCTCTAATGGAAAAAAAGCCAGAAGATTTCGTAAGAACACACAAAAAAAATCGTCTCATTCATCAAGAGAAAAATTTATCCAGCAGCAGGAAATCTCAAAGTGTAGCCATTGTTAGAGGATCTAATTTTAACATTTTGTAACACTTTTAGACGAATCTTATTCTTGGAAAACAACCCCATAATCCGTTTTTTTCACTTTGTCTATAAATAATGAGGTGTGCTCGTTTATAAGATGAGATTTAATATCAAATTTAACTAATTACAATTATGAAATGGAGTTTTATTATTATTATTGTTTAGTAAATCTATAGAGTCTGATAAATCACGTTTTCATAGCTAAGATTAATGTCTTATTGTTAGATTAATGTGAATATTTCGCTTATGATTATATCAAGTTCCTTCGTTCGTTCAATTCTTATATTCGTTATTTTACGATCATATTCCATTATTTCCTTATTTGACTGATCAAGCGATATTATAATAAAACCGGTAGTAATGTAGCGATCAATCATTATTTCCTTTTTGAACAACATAACTTTGTTTTGGTTCAAAAGAAAATTCTCAAAATAATTTCCGCTACCTTTATAACGTTGCCGATAGAGAAAATAATATCGCTTGATATGCAGAGTATTTAATTTCCCCTCCACATGAAATTGCTTACCTTTTGTGGTTGCTTTGGAATTCTTCGAGATTTCACACATAATTGCAGTATAAGCAACAATGATGACAAATAGTGGAATGAAGTACATACACATTACACAGGCTAAATTATAAGCGATCTCCTGTGCTGGTGTTTGAAAGAATTCGAACGAGACACATTGCAGAAAATTCGGTATATGTGGGTGTTCGATCACACGAAACACAAAGCTCTGAAACAAAGAAAAAAGACCAATACAAATTTGGTATTATGATTGAAATTGTTGTGTTAACATCAACGTTATTACTGTTTGTTAAAACAAACAAATAGAATTGTGCAGTTTATTAGATCAACGATGTTAAATGTTTGCAACTACAATATTTCAAATCCTACTGTGTGCAAACATTATTGTTGCTGTGGCTGTGTTGTTGTGGAGGCAAATTTAGAAAAGCAAAAATTCTATCGTTCACAATTTCTAACCTGGTAGAGAGATAGAGCTTACAAAGACTGGAGCTTTTTTAACTAGCCAACTTTAAATTAATTATTTGCTTTGCATAGACAAAACGTTTACAGTTGAATCCTTTATGTTCAACAATTCACCATACGGCATGTTTAGTGATCTAGCAATTTTCTACGGATCTTTAATGAAAAATAAGGGTGGATTATAAAATAGCGTCCGATTTGAAAATATATTACTTACTACGAAAAGGCCGAAATTTACGCTTCATATGAGTCCTCTACCAAAAAGCACCTTATTTGATTGACAAATAGATTCATTGTACACTGACACACCCTTGAAAGTTTGCTTGTTTTGAACGTGTAATAAGCACCTTTGAACGTTGTTTGCTAAATAACGATCTGTTATTCCAGGCTTTCAATTTTGCTCGTTATTCACGTGTCAGGTTGTGTGTAAGTTGTACGATTGACTTGATGAGGGATTTATCGCTATTATATTATTCACTGCAAAGCCATAGGGGTGTTTTCGAGTTTTGTAGACCTCATTGAAAGAATAAACTGTGTCGTATATCACAAGTGATGAATGTTTATTGATAGTTTTCATAGTTTGTGACAGAATGGGGTAATAATAGTCCAAGCTACATGTAGAGTTGTAAAAGCTCTAAAGTTCTGACGATTTCTAGATCTTCGAATCGAAGCTAAATGCACGACGATAGCGGTTAGACCGTCGATCTCTTGGTGCCATCAAATAAGAAATGGAAAGCATCAATAGAAGTTAAACTAGAGCATTCACAAGATTTCTATTATTGTCATGCACAATTTATGCGGCAAATTGTTGACGGTGAAATCCAGCGTCATTGTAGAGATGCAACTGGAATTTTTCAACAGAATTTGGCCAATAACGTATACGACATTTCTTACAATTTCTATTTTTGTTCAATTGCACCAGTACCATAGAAATGTACTATAAATAAATTCTTTTGACTACTTGCAGCAAGTTCGTGATTTTAGTATAAGAATATGCTAGCATTCTTGAAACGTATGTCGGTTTTCTGCTACTCAAAAACAACCACAAGCAAAAGAAAGACAATTTCGTAAGTGAGTACGGATTGATTGCCAAATATTGCTGTTTCGCCTTTTATATTTCGGAAAATCAAACTATTAATCTTACAATCAGTTACAGTTTAAACGTATCGCTCTTGCTTTTATGAAAGCCACAAGTAGTTGGATAAATATTTCTCACTATATATGAGTTTAGATTCAAATAACCACAATAGCAACTTGATAGACGCTAATGAAACTTGAAATCTAATGGAAGTGCCTATTCAGATGAAACATCGGTGACGTAAAGTTGGAATTTCATTACTACCTAATCGAGATTTACTATAGAAAATCACTGTCTTACAATTTTACTCACGAGATTCATAATTTCTAATAAGATTAGAATTATTATTGTCATGGGGAATTCTATAGAATGATCATATATGCTAAAATTTTCACTAGAGTTGCCTGTTTATAAAAAGCAACGTCCAAAAACGGACCTAACGTATGTGGACAGTAACCGTTTATGAATGTTTAAATTTGCTCTATGATCAATTGTTTGTTGACAAGAAAATTTGTAATGGTTCTAAGCTTTTTTATAGCCGACTCATGTCCAGATTTAGTGTTATAATCCCATTATAAGCAAACATTCTACGCCGAATGATAATGGGAAACAATCAACCGTTTTTTTTATTAAAAATAAAATTGTTTGTTGTTCTCTTACAATAGGATTATCCATTTTCATGCATAAACATAAATATGAGGAATGTTATTTCAATATGCATTTATTAAATGCGGATTTTTATATCAATTCTATGCTTTCATTTGTACAATATTTTCTAGTCTTTCCTATTGAAATGTTTTTATTTTAAGATACAAGCACTAAAAAAGAGAATATAGTACCCGTTTGCCAGCGTTATTTCTTTTTCAACATTAACTAGTTTCATTCAATAAATTGTGAAACTAAGTATAATGGAAAATTTTCGTAATGTAAGTAGATTAAAGTAATTAGAAATTTTCCATGTTGCTTCTGTTCTATAAAATTTCATCATTTTGCTTTTACTCGAATATTAAACACAAAAGGAATAATGGAAATTGATTAACTTTTTTCCTGTTATTTGTAAAACGCAACAGTAAAAAATTAATCAATTCGTCGAACAAACGAATACAAAATTGGTTTCTGTGCTGTTGAAATGATTTCGTTAAAATACGTTAAAACATTAATAATAGCAGGATTATTATCGTATGGTTTTTTGCTATCCACCGATTTAAATTGTTTGTAGAGGATACCATTACGTTTCATTGCATTTGAAAATGTCAATGGAACAACAGTTGTTCAGTCTCATGCGTTGTTACAAAGGCAAAATTTAGAAAACAACTTTTGTTGGTCCTTTGAGAGAAAGTTTAAGGATGTTTTGTAATTATCACGTTTAATTAATCGAAAATACGTCTTAATTGATTGATTGACGAACAGTCTTTATAGATCCGGTAGATGAATTAATATTTTTTGATCAATCAGGTGAAACGATATTACTTTTTTATCGTTTCTGTTTCAATATAAACGTTAGAGGATTAGTATTTATTCAGTTACTATTTTTTAAGTCAACATTGATATAAGTAACGCGAAATTGAAATTAGAAATCGCAATATCCGTTAGTGGATTAACAAATCTTTGGCAGGAATGCTGGCCGAGCTTGTGCTTTGCAGAAATATTTATTGAAATAAAAAGTTTCAAAATAAAATCTCTAGATCTCCATCTAGAGCCAATTTGAGGCAGAAACTGTTGAAAGCTAGGATCTTGCTATTTGTAGCAGCCAGTGATAAAATTGAGAAATGCACCAGAAGCTTTAAAGAGATTTACCTTGCTTCTGAAACAACTGGAAATTAGTAAAATTAAAGTAAAGCATACGTACGAGCTTCAGAAATTAAAGAGTGATATGCACACAATTTTTATGTGATCGATTAATGACTGAAAATGAAACTTCATGGAACTCTAAAAAAATAAGAGAAGAATCAATCAATTTGTATTTGTTTATAAATAGAACGAAAACTAATTAATAGATGAATAATCACTTAAAACTACTCTAGAAAGAGTAGCTGAAAATTGCCTTTCCATGAATATCGTTGTCTTTGTGGCGAGTTTTTCTTCAACTACTCAACTTAATTGTTAATAAACTGGCTTTATCATAAAATAACCAGAGAATAGTGTTTGTAATCCGGATGTGATGTTCAAACTGAGAATTATAAAGCGCTACATAAGACTCATCGCTCAGGTGTTACAGTAAGATTTTATTGTGGTTTAAAGGAGAAGTAACAGCAAGCCTTTTGTACCACTTTTAGTTGGATAGTGTAATACTAAAACGTGGATATACATATCTTTTAGCGCAAAATACTTGCCTTACAATAAAGCAAACTTCACCACATTGTTGGACGACATAAGGATGTCCCAGCTAACAGTTTGTTTGTGTATTCAAGTGGAAGAGTATCTGACGACATTTTACTACAATGTCCATACTTTAATTGATTGCCACGACTTTTTTTTAGCTATTTTGGAAGTGCCAAAACGTCATATAAGATCTAGAAAATTACTCAACATTAGGAAACCAATCACTTGCAATCAATATTGCAAATGAATTTGAGATAAGTATCATCTTTCTTTTAGAAATTTCTCATTTGCTATTCGAAGAAAATAGGAAAGTATGATTCGCCCGGCGCCTCCACCATGTTTGATGTTTCCAAAATAGCATTAGAGTGAGCCAAAATAACTAACATATCAAATTTATGGTCTCAAAGGTGCCTATATTTTGAAAAAAAAGTTCTCCTGTTGGGAAAAAATTTTAACTCAATTTTAAAAGGTGTCGGTGGCCATTTGAAATTTCCCATTTAAATAACACGCAAAAAAATTTTCGTCCATTAAAAATGCTATAACCGTTTAAGATAAAAACTTTATCTAGGTACATTCTTCTAGGTCATTAAATTCTCTAAAAGATGCTTTAAAGTTGATTTTTTCAACTCAAAAACTCATATACTTACGGGCTTTGAAAGTTAATGAAAAACGGATATGCTTAGTTTAAAGCGATTATGGAAATTTTCATTAAAAATGCTACAACTTTTGAATCATTTGAGAAAAAAATTTTATCCAGGCATATTCTTATAGGGCATTAAATTCTATAAAAAATACTTTAAAGTTGATTCTTTTAACTTAAAAATTTATATACTTACGGACTATGAAAGTAGAAAAAAAACATATCTATTTTTCATCAACTTTCATAACCCGTAAGTTTATGAATTTGTGAATTAAAAAATTATCTTTAAAACACCTTTTTAGAGAATTTAATACTCTATAAGAATATGCCTCACTAAAATTTTTATCTCAAGCGGTTCAAAAGTTATAGCATTTTTAATGGACAATTTTTTTCCATATTCTTTAAATGGGAAATTTCAAATGGCCACCAAATGGGAGAATTTTTTTTTCAACATATAGGCCCTTTTGAGGCCTATATGTTGTCGGCCCTAATGGGCATAGTAATCTAATTTCTTTATATACTTTTTCACTTCAATTCACAATTAAACTGTTAGCTGGGACACCTGTCAGAACTATTTGACGGTATTGCTAATACGCCACGTGCTGCTGAAATTGTGCCCGTGAAACTATATATACATGAATTTATCGGGGTAATATAATACAAACGACAACAATATTACATAAAAGCGAATATTTTTCACGTTTGACAAATTCAAACCAATCAGCAATAAATAAATATATTATATCAACTATAGGATAAATATGCCATTTGTACACGGTCGCAAGATGGTGTGCTTCTGATCACTAGAATAAGTACCAGAGTTATTGGTATTGTACGTACGTATAAATGTGGAAAAGCTCATCAATCATTCTGGTAGCTGCGTCACAAGAGAACCGTCCACGTGCCGTTTGGACACGCGTTCCTGTTTTCAACCGCTTTTGTTTATTATTATGGATTAATCAAGTCGATTGAAATTACCAGGAAATAGAGATTATGATATCTGATAATTCTCGTTGAACAACACATGCATTCCAATTCTGTAATCGCATAATGTATGTTAGAGAATCAACTTTAAATTACCTACGGCACTTTATACAGCTTATTTCTATATCTGATAACTATAATTGCATCATGAAAACCAAACATTAAACATTGAATTATAACACAACAATTGTTGTATTGTGCTAACGAAGCAATTCGTGTGCGTAGCGGAAATTAATGAAGAACACCAATAAGGCTTCGATTTGGCAATTTCCAATTCACCCTCCTATTATCGACGATTTTTGGCACAAACAATATGGCCAATAATTTGATTTACAACTCGATACGGGCTCATATCGATGTAAGGCAATTCGATTCCAGTGACGCTAATATGATTTATTGTAATGATCAATTGGTTTTTTTCCACTGGTGTCAATAGACTTTGTCACCCACCAACCAACAAAAAAAAAGTTAATCTTTTTGCTGTTGTTATAACAAAATGGGTTTCCGCTTCAGTTCACTATTGACAAATTATACTAGACGCAAGTTTAATCTGCGATCAATCAAATTTTTATAAACAAAATACGTCTCCGATCTATTTCTACATTGAGTTTTTTTCTAGAGTGTTTTTTTTTAATTTACTTTAAGGTCGTGTGAAACGGAAATGAGCTTCGAATTTATTTCCATTTCTTTCTCGGTCTTCTTTTGGTTCTATTAAGTGCACGAAGATCAATAAATGTTTGCGGTAGAAGATCACTAACGAACAAATTTATTTTCTCGTAGTTTTTACGCTCTTAATTCAAAACACACAAGCACTACATCTACAACAGATGAGACAGCAATTAATTGTTGATTAAACACCCCAGATTTGAGAGTTATTACGATTTTTTATGTCTATCCAACAATCTTTGGAGTATTTTTTTTCTATTTTTTAATTAACAACATGTAACAAACACAAGTCTCTTATGTTATCGACAAAATGTCAATATTTCAGTATACAAATCTTATACGACTAGACGACAATGATTCATTCGGGGTCAAACAACTCTTGTTTCGTGTAGAAAATTTACTTTGTTTGGAGAAAAAAAATTAACAAACAACAAGTGGTAATTACTTCTGTCAAGCTTTGGTAATAAGAAAAAGCTCTCGTGTCTCTGTTTGGGTGACAGATGAAGAGAGAGAAAGGAAAACAATAGACATTGGGGATAGACTTATTGAGGCGAATTCTAATGTACCCCATCGTAGATGAAATGAAATAGGAGGTTCTAGATTAATTTCTTCAGTACTCTTGTACGAATAGTTCATCTTGTTTAGCAATCATTTCTATTCTACCTCCGCACTTCAAAAATATCGTTATTCTCGCACATGGTTTAATAATTTATATTGTCCCGGTTTTATTGTTGCCCCCGGATAAAAGAAGCGTTTTCTGTAGGAATTTATTTAGTTGTGCGAACACCATATTATAATTAATTTCTTTTCTTAACCAAAAATACGTAAGTATTATGATAAATGTTGTTGAAAAGGCAAAGTTGTAGACACGATATGAATCGAATGATTAATATATCAAATGATAAATCATTCCAAAGAGAACTGTTGAACTAATTCAATGTTATACGGATTTCAACCAAAAATTTGTGCTCGAATTCGCCAAAATATCATTTGAAATATTGAAAAATTCCGACGCTTTTATATTAACATCAATGATAAATTGCTTCCAATAATGTTGGTAATTTCATAGAAATGTTGACCTTATGACTAAAACCCGTACTATATGATGCGGCTGTTTCGGTAAAGAATTAGTGAAAGCTCCAGATTGTCAGTGGCTGACGTCACTTGAAAGTAAGCCATAAGTTGTGCCATAAAGTATGATCGACAGAACAGCGATGTGTGTCTATCGCTAGGATATGAAAACATCCTGCAAGTACTAGAATAATAGCGGAAATGCACAAGAAAAACCTTTCTTTATAAAAAGGATCAGTCAGTTTTCGGGAATATTATGTAAACAAGTAAGGCAAGATAATTAAAGACATGAAAAGAGGTATTTCGTCGCGCTGTTATCAAGCAGAGATAAATAACGACGGATTGTAATTCACTGCAACCGAACTTTTTCTACATTAGAGCAAATATTCCTGAGTGTCTTTATGAAGTTATCTGAAGAATGTTTTCTGCGACTTATTCGTCGTGTAGACGTTTCAGTCTATTTAATATAACAGAAACAAAAAACGGTCTTTGTGGACTGGAAACGAATGAACTAGAAATCTGTGTCATCAGACAGTCTTTAAAAAGAAGAATACACAGTGAACTTTAATATTTGTATTTAATTGAAAATTCTTTCATCTTTATGAAAGTCTCAATATTTCCCCTAAAGCGTCATTAAGAATTAAGCGAAAATATCTAATTTTCAACAATGCATATGTAAATAAAGCCCATCCAATTTTGGAAAATTAACAAAAACTAACCGACGAAAATTATAACAAATTACCTACATACAGTGAAAATCTCAAGAGCTCCAAAGTTAAATTTTAATAGAATTTTAAATAATTTAATCTTCCCCAAATTTATATTTGGTAATATTTCAGTTAAAATTGTCCATAACAAAAACAATAAATGTATTAGTTACAACTTACTTGCGGTATACAGTAAATAAAAGATGTGCCCCATGCAAATGCCAGCATTACTTTACCACGTCGTCGTGCATCATTCACTTTCAATGGATGTAAGACAGCAAAATATCGATCCAGCGACACACAAACCAATACATTACTGCTTAAATATGGACCAAATGCACGTAGGAATTGGAATACTTTACATGCCACATTGCCAGCAATCCATTTACCCGTCAGCCGCCAACCCACCTGAAAACCAGAAAGAAAATCATTTAGCAGCGCCATTATGTATTTACTATTACATCATTAATTATTCAACAACCGTTATCAAGTATTAATTTTCCACGTTACGCCAGAAATTTGATGTAATCCGAGAAAGAACATTTTTACCTAAATATTGAAAATTTTGACACTCACACAATATTATTGATGTTTGGGTGATATTAAATTGACCATAAGATGTTTGAGATGATCAATATCATGTGGAATTGGGTAATTTATCAAAAATTGAAAAACAAATGTGTAATGTTGAGCGTTGCGGATCGATGCCTTGACTTACGAGTAAAAAATACGAGACTAAAATCCAATTTGTATGATTTTTAATATAGGTGACGGAAAGTTTGACATTCTTTATTAAGTGCAAGAGAATAAAAGGAGAGGAAGCTTTATAAAGCATTATTGGAAAGTATAAAATGTAATTCAAAAAAAATGGTGAATCGAAGCTATATTTTTACTATATATGCAACGAAAGTTCAATCTTTGTGCCCGCTATTTACGTAAAGTCGTCCAGATTACTGCCAACTCCAGCCACTGTAACAGTATGTATAACTTGTTACACTTTTCTTGTAATTGAAGCGTAAAGCAAGTTACGATTCTAACATGCACTTAATTGTGATACGGCTGAAAATTCTGAAATCGTATTTTCCACAAAGACAGCTCGTTATGTTCAATTCGAATCATTCTAGATAACCAAGAGTAATAATTTCTGTTGATATATTGTTGTGTTTCGGTTGTGCTTAGGTTCTTTACGGTGATTATTCTTCATACGTTATTGTCAGGTACTTAATTGAATTGTAGTTCTTTTTTTGTTACATAACACGAAATTCTTTGAAAGTATCTGGAAATTTTGTAGGTCTATTATAAACCACAATTCGTAGGGTTTTAAACATAAAAACGATTATTCTAGTTCAAGATTTATATTATAGATTTTTTTTAAATTCAAATAATTCTATTGTATCCCGTGAGTACAATGGAATACAATGAAACTCAACTGTGGCTCAAATCGGCACACCGATAATTTCCAACATTTACTTAACAGGGTTTTATTGTCGCCTTGGCCCAAAATGACCGAAGGGGTTTGAATCCCTTACAACTTTTTTATTATATAGGTATATATTTTTTGATTTCTTTTCAGTATTTTGTAAAGAAGTCTTGGGAAATTTAAAATGGAACAGTACACAATTGAACAACGTGCCCAAATCGTTGAACTTTATTTTTCAAATCAACGGTCCATTGTTTTGACTCAGCGTGCATATCGTCGTTATTTTAATATGCGGGTTGGACCCTCAGAGTCAACAATAAACCGTCTGGTAACCAATTTTCGACAACAAGGAACAGTAAGGAACCTTCCTGGTGTCGGTAGATGACGAACGGTGCACACGGATGACAACATTAAACGGGTCCAGGAGAGTATTCGGGAAGATGGAGAAACATCAACCAGGAGACGTTCGACACAACTTGGTCTATCACGAGGGTCGCTGCGGAGAATTTTGCATACAATAAGTATGTTTCCATGCAAAATTCAGCTTGTCCAAGAATTGAAACCAACAGATTACCAGCAACGACTAGATTATGCAATTTACTTCCGACAAAGCAGAAGAAAATAATGATTTCATTCATAATGTAATTATGAGCGACGAAGCCCACTTTCAGTTAAATGGGCTACGGAAAATCCAAGAGTAGTTCAACAGCGACAATTACACCCACTTCAATGTACTGTTTGCTGCGGTGTTTCCTCGGAAAGGATAATTGGCCCATATTTTTTTGAAAATGAAGACGGTGTCGCCGTTTCCATCACTGGTGTTAGATATCGGACAATTTTTTTTAAGGCCAGCCGTGGAAAACCATTCGCAAGTATGTTTCCAACAGGATGGAGCCACAGCGCACACTGCGAGGGACACAATGGCTCTTTTACGCGACATCTTTGGTGAACGAATTATTTCGCGTACAAGCGATTTTAATTGGCCTCCGCGTTCACCGTTCCAGAATTTTTCCTTTGGGGTTATTTGAAAGGAAAAGTCTATATTAATAAGCCTGGAACCATCCAGCAATTAAAAAACAATATACGCAATGAAATCAACAACATAACACCTGAAGTTTTGCGAAAGGCTATGGAAAATGTTTTGGAAAGAGCACGAATATGCGAAGCAGAAAATGGCCACCACATGCGAGATATAATTTTTCATAATTAAATTAAAAATATTCTCCAATAATATTCTGCATTTAAAAAAATATATATGTTTTAACTAAAAAGTTATAATGAACTCAAACCCCTTCGGTCATTTTGGGCAATCCTGTAGAAACTAACCCTTAACGATTTATACTGTCAGAGAGCAGATATATGTCAGAATATCTGGCGGAATTAATCGAATTGTGCTCAATCATCAATGAGGACATTAATAAAGCAAATTAATTGTACCATTTACGTGCTTATTATGATACCACAGCACACGTTAACATATAAGATAGCAAGAACAATTAGTGCAACAATTTACAGTTCTCATACAAATGTCCGAAAATCATCAATATCTCTGATTATTCGTTTTTTAAATAAATAACGTATCACTAAAGTCTGCGATTTAATGCAACCAATTATCAATGATATCCAAAAGAAAGCGGCAGACCGAATTTGTTTCGACACGCTTAAGAAAATTACTCATTGTTGTTGCATATATTTATTCACTAATTCAATTACACCAACAATTTCGATCGACAACTAATAAAATATGATTTTGTCATACATATATCTTTCTAAATCTCATAAATTTGCAGGAATATGAGTCGATATATTCTAAATTAGCTCATTAATGTTCAGCAAATTCAAATTAATTCTGTATATTAGAGACGAAGGTGAAGAACGAATATGCAGTTTTGAATATCTACAAAACAAACAAAGAATAAAGATACATCTCGAAATTAGATAAATTAGTAGAAACCTGTGTAGAAGTTATCATTGTGATCTTGATAAAGTTTCCTGCTGTGAGTGTAACATCTTCCTGTGCGGATTGCATCATTATAATCAACCATTTTCGTATAGATAAATCTGTACAATTATACCATTCCGAATCGTAGACACAAAACACAGTTCTACTGATCTAATTTAGTATTTCAGAAACTTTCTGTTTAAACGTGCATTATTATTGTAATTTACCTCTTTGGATAGTTCTGATGCCGGCCAACAGACTAAAACCACAACTGTTATCGAAATACACGCTATAACAAGTATAACTCGGATTGAAGCTAAATTTACTCTAAAATGATAAAACGTTATTTCTTTGAAAATCTTCTTTTGGTTATACATACTGTTTCGATAGATGTAGAAATTCGAGTAGCAAACAAATCACAAACATCTGCATTTCGATTAACAATTGAGCTCGATTGAATTTATTGAAGATTTTTACAGATTTTAAAAGGAAATTGTAATAGTCAACGTACGATTTGATTTTTCCACCACAACTTGAATCAAATTCTAATTTCGTTAATTTATCGTTGAGCATTTTGAATTGTAATGTTAAAATTCTAATTACCGAAAACGCAAAAATACTGTATGCACAATGCAGCGTCATAATGTCAAGAAAAACACACGAATTGTAAAAGGCGAATATCAAATATGGTACAAACTTCGGTATATAGCAAATCAGTGCTAAATCGTCGGTTAATAGCGGACGTAGAAGAAAAACTGCTGCAGTAATAATCGATAATCTAACAAAAATCTTGATGACACTCTTAAGGGATTCGAGTTGTTGTTGATATTTAGACTCAGTTTCATGTTGTACTGGCCAAAAACTTTCAAAATTGTCTAGTAATATCCTTGCTTTATCCATATTGGTAATAAGAGTGATTAATTTAGCAGACGGCTGAAATACATTGTGATTAATTAGATTTTGATAAAAATCTTATTTACCGCAATGATTATAACAGTAGTTTCCACAATATCTGTAATCAGCTTCAAATCCAATTCTTGTAGAACGACAGACAAAACCACCAGATAAATCATTAACAAATGCATCAACAAAAGTATAACAATTCTAAATTTATTAATTCGTTTTAATGGATTCACTCCCATAATATCAAAAAGAAACAAGCTCGTTTCGACTATGTTCTTATATTCACCCATTTCGTATGAATCTAAATAGGTACTGGCATCGTGTCCATTAGATCACAAGACTTATATATGTTTGATTAAAAAATAATGAGTTAACTTAGCTTTTCATTTCAATCCTCGGCATTCGAAACTAGATGGTAACGCCCAAAATTTGAATATTTCAAGGTCTAATTAATAATAATGATTATCAATATTTGATTCATTTTTTCGTTCGATAAACGCTTTATAATTTCACTTAGATTATTTAAGCATAGGCGCGCCAACCGAGGGTGCAAGGGGTGCAATGCATCCCGGCGCAAATTTGGTTGCGTTGTTGGAATTTTGGTATTTAATTTGAGAAGAGAAATTTTTACATTTGTTTGAAGTTTTTAAATAATGTTGCAGTTTGATTAAAACACATGTTTTTGGACTTTTATTTTGTATAATTTTGTATAAAACTCCAAAAACATCAATAAAAATTCTTATTTTGTCAATAAGTAAGACAAAGTATATGATGTGCAATGTTATAAATGGGAACATGCGAACTATGTGTTATTAAGGCACGATACACCTTAAGTTTCTTAAGGCTCCAGCTTAATTATTTAAAATGTACTGATGTTGAGTAGTGCACGGTTGACTTATCATTTTCTTTTACAAAAGATTGAAATTAAAAAAAATCTTTTGTACCAATTCGTTTTTAATAGCAATAGGCTATAACTTCAAAAGAAAATTTATTGGTGAACTTATTTAGTTTTCCTGTGAAACGTAAAAGTTCAATGCCTGATCCAATTTTAGTGGACTTTTTTCGGCTTTTTCCTCTATCTATTGGTAGAATCGAATGAAACTTATGCGAATTATAGACGATACTGTGCTTAATGCCTTTATGGCAAGTTTTCAAAATTCACAGCCATTTTCCAGAAAACTTGATAAACAAAAAATGCTCGAAAAAGATTATTGCTTTTCCTGAGAGATAAAAGCAAGTTTTCAGAAAAACGAACACGAGATTTTATGAGACTTTTGAGATAACTTTTAGAACAACAAAATAAAGGTGTATACAAGTTTTCAGCTCAGTATCTCTCATTCCGAGGTTTTTCTGAAATGATTGAACTATAATATGTATGACGGATTATAAAACGTGTTAGACATACTGATAAATATAATAGCTTTATTTTGATTTTATCGCTATTTTTTAAAAATTGTTACAAGCGAATGGAGCTACACTAACAATAAGTGTAATTCGGAAAATAATAGTACTGTTGCGAAGCAAGTGAACACATAGATTGTATTGTATTGTAGTTCTAATAATTAAGGTATAGTTTTTGAGTGGACAAAACTATCAAAATACGTTGCACTGGACCTCATTTCTTGAAATTGACTCTCCACTTTACACATACCTCATGAAACTATTTTGGAAGCCCTTAATCTTAAGTTGTTTTTGGAGATTGAAAAAGACCGTATCCTCATTTATGAGACTTAAGTACAAGCGGCTCCAGTTGATGATTTGCCAAGTGATAAAGCTTTACTATAACTTTAATTCCCTTCCAGTTGCTCTTTTACCAGTGATATTTCTACCACACCAAAGGCCTAAGCCTTCTAGCATGCATATGCATCTTTCGGTATAAAAACAAATTACAGCTTATTAGTAGACACTTTTGATTTATTAAAAACGGAAACTGAGGTACTTCCAACTCTCGAAATTGATTTCAATCTAACGAAAGAGATCAAATATTCTTTCTTAGTTTTCTACATTATTTCTTAGTAGCAATGTATTAGTATATGACAAGCAATCGAATCTGTTTAGTAACAAACAAACTGAGAACTAATAACAATCAGGATTACTCTTGTGTACGGTATGGATTACATTTCCTATTTACCTCGCAATCTGCTATTGTAAACAACAAATCTAAAAATAACGTTTTATTTAATTAACTGTGGGCATTCTCTATCTATTCATTGAATTAAATCTTACAAGGTAAACAAAAGAGATTTAGCAGCTGCGACTGTAAACAATCACTCTTACACGATACATTCATGAAAAGAAGTACGAAATGGATAGGGCGGATGTTTGTTTGTTTGAAAAGAACGTTAGCCTTTCATTCATCGTTACATAAACGCCATTCGACGCCCACTACGTTAACCTAAAGGGAAATTGTTCAATTGGCACTAGTTCGGATATTTCAATTTGTAGAAGAGACGACGTCAAGCAAATATTTTCTTCTTCCATTTCAAACGTTTTTCTTACTCAATGTTTAATCTATTCTGATAGTTAAGATTTACTTTACGATCGTCAAACATCTAGAATCAAATACAGTCGAACCTGGATAGGCGAGAGTTCAAGGGGACGCGATCTATTTTTCGCTTATAGAGGTTTCTCACTAACCCGAGTTTCTAGCTTACAGAGGTACAGGAGACGTTTATCTCTCTTAAAGAGGACCATAAAAATACAGCCAACAAATATCGATAAACGTGCATGTATTGGATGGGTATTATTTACTAGAATAATACATGTTTGGAGATAGATGCTCACAAAAAAAGATTAAAGTTCTAACATCAAAATTTACTTGAAAAAATCCGTTAACTTTTTCTGCATTTCAGATTTTATATTTTGTGTGTATTTTGCTAGTTCAAATATTTTATCAAATATCGTTTTATCAACAACCGCCGAATATTCAAAAAATTTGTGGAGCGTGCATGAGATCCTCGAATTATAAGGAAACAAGAATATATGCACATTCAGGCATTCAAATAGAATAATTCTTTGAAATTTAAGAATGAGTTATAAATAGCAAATATTAAATACGTTTAACTCTCCCTTATAGGTACAGGCAATTATGAATCTCAGTTATAGAGGTCCATGAGCGAAAAACGACTCTCACTTATACAGGTTTTTGTTTCTCACTCAGAGGTTTTAGAGGGGTAAAATTACAGAGCCTCACAATTACTCTCACTTACAGAGTTTTTTCGTTCTTACTCAGGTTTGACTGTATTAGCAAAAATTTTGGGATTTGACTGTTGCACGCAATATAGCAACAATTCAAATTTTTATCTTAACACTTGCAATTGCAACAGTTGCATTCCCGACCATTTCTACGAATGCTAATAATATTTACAATTCAATAGTATTAAATGTGAGCAAAATATATGGCAGTGCTGTTACGCATGTTTTTATCAAATAAATTAGCACACTCGTGCAGGAAAAGACAATGTTACTTCTTTGTTCTTTCAGAGTTCTCCTCGCAACTAATAACAGCGCTGTTGTAGAAGTACCGAAAATCATGCTGCTCCTTTATTTCGGGCAAATATTTCATATCTGTAAACGTCGTATGAGTCGCAATGAAAGTCGCACAGATATTTCTAATCTTGATTTGAAATATCTCTAAATAACTTGGGCATATCTAGCAAATAGCACAATGGCATTCTGTTGCTTCGTCTATTTAATCCGATTTGTATTCCCTTTTATAGGAGAGAATGTATGTGAATTTAAAATAAATCATAAAATTTGAATCGTTATTTTTACCATGCCAATTGCAATTCGAATGTAAGTCGGTCTTCCATTGTCATTCTCGTAATAAACTTTCAAGTTAATAAAGTATAATCAGCTCTTCGACAATTTAAAGTTTCGAATATTTTTCCAATATTATTACTTGTTGATTTAATCTCATTGTTGAGAGAGTATTTTGTTATTTTTCAAATTCTTATGATTTTCCTGTTTCATATTGGATTTCTATCGTGGAAATACTATTTGAAATACAAATGATTAGGAAGCGTCGTTAAATAAAGCAAAGCTTTCGTTGTTCTTAGATCATCCTTTATTCTGTTGAAAATATGGTGTATTGTAGGATTGTAGAGAGAGAGAGAGAGAGAGAGAGAGAGAGCAAGATCGTATCTCAAAATAGTAACTGTTTCGTTTTAGTAAAAATATAATTTAATTGAGTGTGAAAAGCCATAGAAGAATTATTTGCATTGACGATAAAATACCAGTAATTTATTGAAATTTATTCCAATCATCAACTTTAGAGTGTTCATTTCAAGCACTATAAATTATTCTCGTGAAATAGTTTCAAGATCAGACTACTAAGAGTTACGTGATTGAAAGTTTATGCTGGCAAGGCTTTATGGCAAACTAAATGTAGTTTTTGTTATACTAATTCAAAGAAAACCGGAAATTTTTTATGAAAATTTGAATTACTTACGCCAATACTAAAATTGAACGTACAAATCAAATAAGTATCTTGAACTCTTGAATATTGGCCATAATCACAAAAATATACATATATTGAGAATTATCAGAGCGTGGCTCAAAGAGAAAATGTTGACTGAAGTGGGGCATCAGAGAGCTTTTTAGCCGATTTTGGAGAGGTTGTTATAAACTGAATTGTCATGGTCTTTATAGTGGAAGGAAGCTTGTACTAATTAATTATAGAATTCCTCACATTCGTATGAGATCGTATCTCAAAAGGTACGGTACTTTCTAGTAAAAATATAATTTAATTGAGTGTGAAATGCCATAGAAGAATTATTTGCATTGACGATAAAATACCAGTAATTTATTGAAATTTATTCCAATCATCAACTTTAGAGTGTTCATTTCAAGCATTATAAATTATTCTCTTAAATAGTTTCAAGATCAGACTACTAAGAGTTACTTGATTGAAAGTTTATGCTGGGAAGGCTTTATGGCAAACTAAATGTATTTTTTGTTATACTAGTTCAAAGAAAACCGGAATTTTTTTATCCAAATTTGAATTACTTACGCCAATACTAAAATTGAACGCACAAATCAAATAAGTATCTTGGACTCTTGAATGTTGGCCATAATCACAAAAATTTATATTGAGAATTATCAGAGCATGGCTCAAAGAGAAAATGTTGACTGAAGTGGGGCATCAGAAAGCTTTTGAGCCGTTTTTGTAGAGGTTGTTATAAACTGAATTGTCATGGTCTTTATTGACGAAGGAAACTTGTATTAATTAATTACAAAATTCCTCACATTCGTATGAGATCGAACACACTTTGACTTCTCTGGCGACGATTTATGGATAGAGCCGGAGGGAGTACTACACACAAAAGCAACACTGGTGGCAGTCTGGCGGAAAAATAAGGCTGTAATATGAAAATAATAAATATATCTTAAAAGCAACATAGGTTCATATTCCGTAACGACTGAGAAACGTAACACAATAGAAGTGATTCTGTTATTACATCAGGAAATTTTATGATTACCAAAATAGTGTAGTAATTACAATTTTATTTGGTCAAACAGAAAACAAATTATTCTTATTACTATGGAGTTCTGATCTGTTGTCAGAAGAACTCTTTCGATTCACATATTCATATTATTAAATTCCACTGAAAAATCTCAAGCTCTCTAGAATATTTGCGTAAGTGTAAATATGGTGAATTGTAGCCTCTGAAAATTGCCAGTTTCCACCAAATGTATGTGCATACGGAAGAACTTAGTTTACTTTGATATATTCTTAGTTTCACAAATAATGTGCTGTCAGTTTCTACTTCTGTAAAATTACGCTTGGAATCACGTAAATGATTACAATAGTGTCTTGTCTTATTTTCAAAGCAATTATCACGTATATGTTCGTGTCGTTATAATTGAACTTTAAATCATGAAACTTCTCTTGTAATTGAAGCGTAAAGCAAGTTAAGATTCTAACATGCACTTAAATGTAATATGGCTGAAAATTCTGAAATTTTATTTCCTAAAAAGACACCTCGTTATGTTCAATTCGAAACTTTGTAGATAACCAAGAGCAATAATCTCCGTTAACATATTGTTGTGTTTCAGTTGCTCTTAAGGTTTTTCATGGCGATTATTTTTCATTCTTTATTGCCAGGTACTTATTTGAATTGTAGTTCCTTTTTTTTTGTTACAAGTATCTGGAAATTTTATAGCTCTGTCATAGACCACAATTCGTAGAATTTTAAACATAAGAACGATAATTCTAGTTCAAGATCTACATTATTTATTTAAAGTTCAAATAATTCTATGGTGTCTCGTAAGTACAATTTAAATTTGAATATTTTAAACTTTATACACAATGCCTATAGGGCCAGGTTAGAGGCATGAATTCATTGTATGCATTACACATACAACTGGGAAGAGATATGGGAGTTCCATCTGTCACATTATAAAGCCTGAGTAACTTTAACAAAATGCCACGTACAGGAATATATCACATTTATTGCTCTCAAGAGGGAGTTATCTGATATACACACGTAAAAAAAATATCACATTAAAGGAATTTCATCTAAATACAAAAGAAACTGATAATTGCTTGTATATAAAGCCTTCTTTGCTCAAATCAAATATGAATGCATAAGAACGTTTCCGTTATTCTTGTGTAAATGCAATATTACAAATCCCTATTTCACGAACTCAATCCAGCGTAATTGTATAAGCATTAAGACCGATAAGTGGTTGAATTGAGTAAGTGCAAACATACATAAGACAGAATCAAACATCTAGAAACAGTTGTAATTACAGTGGATGAGTGCTTCACTCAGTACTCAACTCGCGAGCTGCTTCAAACCAACTGCCTGCTACAGTACACAATGCATTAACGGTGATGCAATCACAAATTTGCATCTTCACTAGAAATTACAAAACACTAATTAGCACACCGTTTCGTTCATTCCCGTCTAATTCAATTCGCTTCACTCTAAGTAAATTACGACTGACGGCCACTATTTCTCTGGTCTGTAAATGACAACCGGAATTCTAACATGCGTAATTAAATTCTTGGAATACTTAAACTTCTAAACAACAACAAGCATCTCATTGATCACTTTTAGTGAATTTTGTTTATATTGGACGAGTTGGTGGATACAACTACCACTGGAATACCAACCAACAAATACTGAATTATTTTCTTGACTTTGGATTTAATCAACTGTAACTCTGGAAATAAGACTAATCCAAAAGGCAATAACGAAGACAAACAATAATAGTATTTGAACAAACGTAGACGCTTAGTTTTGTATATTCAAGTTCTACGAAATATTGTACCACAAAGTTATAAATAAACAAGAAACTAAAATTCTCTCAGGCATTAAAATATAGAACATTGCAAAGCGGGGGAAAAAGAACTTGTTAAACTGTAACGGAGAATAATGAAAACATTCAAAAATTCATAATACCGGCGGCATCATTAATAAAACCAATTTATACTCAACGTTGTTGCGTATACAGTGAATATTTCACTCGACAGCAGACGACATAAATGCACTATATATACAATAAAATGTAGTTATAACAACATTAAAGTAATTAGAATTGTTGATGGAAATGTCACATAAACTACATTTTCAGACTGAAATCTGGGATATGGTTCGATTAGAAACTCTCTTCTGGACAGGTGTCAATTTGTAAACAGCCACCACAGAAATGATTAATGCTTAGTGCGTAGTTATAATGAGTAAAAACGAAAAAGCCATTGAAAATATTTAAAAGGCTATTTGCAATTAGGAGGCCGAAAAAATGGCTTTCCAAAAATATGTCTTAAATCATATCAATAAGAAAAATTGTATATACTAGTAACTTTAAGAAGCTTTATTTTTATGCTACAATCAAGGTCGAACTCAATCAACCGGTCGATTTCAAAGCTAATTTTGTGATGTCTTTATTTAACTGAAATTACATATGGTAGCCTATTATTTGACAACAAGTCAATAGTGGAACAATTTCTGTGATAAAAAGTAGATTTTCCGTATACAAGAGTTGTAAAAAGTTGCTAAAAGAAGGCGTCTTACAGTGATGCATTTGATGATTTGAAATGGAAAAACAAACAACAATTTGTTAATATCAGGTCGAATTTAAGCGAGAAAATCAGCAAGCAGCAGATCTATCCATAAAAAGTACATTATTACGGTTGTGTGTACAAATTTGAGAATATCTTATCCATCAACTTTGCGAAGTAATTATAAATATGTGATTATTTCAATATGGAATTCTATTATCATCGTTACCTTTAATATCAGTTAATAACAACGATAACTTCGACCAAAAAAAATTATCCCTGTAATGTAAGTAAACAAGCGAAGGTCTCGGGAAATATAATTCCGGTTTAGTTCACTATAATTTGACCTCGATTCCGTAATATTCTCTTGAAAACATAAATCAACAAACAAACCCTGCGAGTTGTTTTCCGTCTTTATTTCCTCTACAATGTTAGCGTATTGTATTAACAATTTCGCAGTGGTATATTTGAACTTAGATAACAACTTGTCATCGTTAAGCTAATTAATTAGTATGACAACTCTAACATCTGTCACACGTTAACATTTAGGTTACACAAGTGTCTTCCTTGATAGTTGATTACGACACATTATAACGTGAATTGTAATCAAGGAACAATACCAACAATAAAAGGCGTGAAAAGCCGTATTAAGCTGCCAATTCCTTGTATTTACCGCAGAAAGTTTCACTTTGTTTCAAATAGATTTAATTATAATTTATTGGAATTGGACGGATTTCGATTATTTCGACGAGTCGAGCTAATATTGACGATCGATAATAATAATAATCACAACCGCATTAAATCGTGATTATTTGGTGGATGCGCCGGGAAATATATCGCTCTATTTTTGCCTCAGGTGTTTAATTCCCAAATTACTAATAGGTCTTCTGGGATTGTTAGAAATTCGAAAGATGCTTCCCATTTTGGAAATTGTTACTTATTCAACCATGTCGTGGGTATTTATCGGTACACCTAATTTCAAACATTTAATATACTTTTCTTGATTTTGAACTTTGAAGCTTACGAAAAATCTCAGGTAGGTGTCAAAGCTTTGATCATCATAAAGGCAATTATAGTGACATCACCTATGAGGCAAAGGTATTTATTTATTGATTTTTCAACATAATGTTCTTTCACGGAAGAAAGTCGTTATTTCTGGATTTCGCTTATACGCTAGTCCATCATTTGATTTGTTTATTATTTAGGAAGACATTTAATAAAATGGAAAAATAACTCGACTGAAAAGAAAACTGTTTGTTTTGAGGTCAGAAAAACTATGTTTACGGAAGTTTATGTTTATCGAAGAATAAAATTTGCATTTCTACAGAAAAAACATTGTTCGTTTACAAAAGATCACATATATCAGAATAAATTTGATTTAAGCCTTACAACGTTAAAATTTATTACGTTTCTAAGGGTCCGTATACAAATACTTACAATTTGTTATCTTTTTATAAGGTTTAATTATATTTAAACTAAATCAATAGAAACACTTATTTGCATTTAAGAACTTTTTCAACATTGTTTCTCCATCATTTTATTTGTACAGATTTAACATTAATATTTGTTTGGTTTCATTCACTTGTAACGGTTTCAAAATTATAATGATAAAAGCATCATAACGTTATTTATTTTTGCAAGTCTGTCTAGCTTCTTTTGTAATCCAACACACATACGAACACACGTGGCCAAACCTTACAGTTATTATAAATTATTAGTGGACCCTATTCAGGAACCGAAAGGAGTGGCTTGTAAAGTATTTTTAGATTAATGTCAAAATTAATATTTATGCACCTTCTTTTTCATGCCGAATCTACAATCGTTCTTAAAAAATATTAATAATTTCTCAAAGCTTTACCATTAGGTGCGTGATCTAGTTTCAAATCGAACTCTCCTTATAAATGCCGAATAATAGTATCGTTGGAATTTTCAATCGTTTATCAAAAGAAAAGATGAAAGGAATCATGTATGCGTATCTAATCAAATATTAATAGTCGTTACTATTAATTAGTCTTTGAAATATTCAAATTTTGGGCGTTATCAGATTCGAACGATGAAGGGGGGTAATAACAGGTTGAAAAGCGTTTATTCATTATTTTTGTATCACACATATATAACTCTTGTGAGACAACGGACACGATGCCAGTACGTCTTTAGACTCATACGAGATGAGTGAATATAGAGAAATCATTGAAACGAGTATATATCTGTTTGATATCATGGGTGTGAATCCACTGAAACGAATAAATAAATTTAAAACGACTCCTATCTTGTTGATGTTCATACTAATGATGTACCTGATAATTCTGTGTGTTATTGTAGAAGAAGTCGATTTGAAGTTGGCTACAGATATTATGGAGACTACTATTATAGTAGTTGCGGTAAATAAAATAATTTTTCTTTTAATCAAACTAGTCACAGTATATTTCAGGCTTCCGCTAAAATGATCACCCTTATTACCAATACAAACGAAGCAAAATTATTAATTGAAGGACTTGAAAGCTTTTGGCCGGTGGAACAAGACGCCGCATCTAAATATCAACAGGAACTAGATTCATTGAAGATTATCAACAAGATTTTTGTTCGATTAATGATAGCTACTACAGCAGCTTTTGTTCTACGTCCATTAATAGCAGGCGATATAGCACTAATTTGCTGTATTCCAAAGTCAGTACCGTTTATTTTATTTTCTCTGTACACTTCTGCTGTTTTCGTCAATGTTATGATCCTGCAAGCTGCACACAATACCTTTACATTTTCGTTAATTAGAATTTTAACATTACAATTCAGAATGATCAACGAGAAGTTGACGAAATTGGAATTTGATTCAAATTGTGTTGAAAAGATCAAATCGTACGTTGATTATTACAATTTCCTTTTGAAATTTTTGGAAACATTCAACGATTTTAATCAAGCTCAGTTGCTCATCGAAATGCAGGTTTTCGTGGCTGCTCTTCTTCTTGAATTTCTCCATCTATCGAGACAGTATATAGAATTAAACGCAAACCTCCAAAAAATGTATTATTTTATAATTTTAGGGGAATAAGCATAGCTTCAATCAGAGTTATACTTGTTATAGTGTGCGTTTCGATAATTGTTGTAATATTAATCTGTTGGCCGGGATCACAGCGTTCTGCAGAGGTAAATTGTAATACTAATTCACGTTAATATAGAGACTTTTTGGAACAATAAATTAGGCAGGTAGAACGGTGTTCTCAATCTACGATTCGAAATGGTATGATTGCACGGATTTGTCTGTACGCAAACAGTTGATTATAATGATGCAATCGGCACAGAAAGATATTACAGTTACAGCAGGAAATTTAATTTTCATCACAATGGAAACTTCTACACAGGTATTTATGAGTCTTCATAATTTCATAAAGTATGATTATGAATCGTTTTGTAGGTTTTTAAAACAGCATATTCGTTCTTCACATTCGTCTCTAATATGAAGAATTAATTTGAGATTCTGTCACATAAGTGAATTGATTTAAAACTGTCACTTACTCGTCGACTTATGGTCTAAGTTCTGCAAATTTATGAGATTTCTAGAGAAGTATCTATCACTACATCGCACTTTATTAATGATTCATTGTAATTGTTGATATAAACTGATTAATGAATAAATATATGCAACAGCAATTACAGTAAGTAATTAAGATTCAATTGAATATAAAAATGGATATAATTTCTGCTACATGCTACAAGCTAATGAGACTTGTATGTGTTTAAAGAATCTACATCTGTCGCTTTTTTTCATATCAATTTACTGTATCTTATCAATAACTTTCTTGTTGCGTTATCTTAAATGAAAATTGTAAGCTTTTTCCATATTCTCTAATATTTCTTTATATTAGCACGTATCTTATCCCCTTTTTCTTTAGATATGCAGATGTTATGCGTATTTATACCAATTCTGGATCAGTATTATAGTGTAATTTACACAAAGACTGTGTAGCAGGGATCTATTTTAAAGCATTGATTTTATTAACCGTTTTACTGTAATAACGCTAAGAATTAGTGAATTAGTGCATTTCTTAATATACTTGTTCTAGAATTAAAAGGCTAGAAAGTGAATAATCAATTTGTAATGAAAATAATCAAAACTTTAGAAGACAGGACTAGAATATGAGTGAATCGAAGCTATTCACTGGAGAGTTCAAGCATTTACCACTCTGCTTTTTAATGATTAGCTGATAAACCAACCCTGAGGATTGGATTATTAATTTGTTATTATTTCCATTAAGAGTAGATCACTTATTACCTTATACACTTATTAAAGTTACACAAATGGCTGGGATGTTGTATTATCAACTTTGATAATGAAGTGAATTTGGAGGCTTCTAGAGCTACGGTTCAATTTTGAAGGGAATTACGTAACAATATTTAGAAAAAGGACGATAGAATTTTTGTTATGGAAACACATTAATATCGTTTGCAATTTAGTACGATAACGTTTGTTCACAAGGAAGTAACAAATTCAAAATATCTCTAGTTCTAGACAGTATCGTTATTTCTAAACTAAAGTTAAACAATTCGCTTTTCGTTCTACGCAAACCTTTCTACATTTTTTTTAATAGATCAGGGTTTTAACACCAACAAGAAAATGAGACCGAGAATCACGAAGCCAGTCAATAGACAAGCCATAGTTTCTTGGATGAAAAACTGAACAGAATAATAAAATAAGAATTTGATTCATTTGAAATCGAAAAACATTCAAATTTTTTTTATTTTAAATTATGACTAATTGGAAGAAATAATATGGCGTCAAATTGAACTTCCTTTATATATGACCTCAAATCTGCTTTAGTTATTTTCAAATCTGAAAGTAATCGTTCCATCTCGAAAAGCTTCTGAATTATCAAGAAGGTCTTCTTTTGCGTTAAATTCCACTAAGCAGTTTTTTGAGTTAAACGATGTCGCTTTGATTTCGAACGTGCTAATTTATGCAAATATGCCTTGGAAATTAAACCATCATTAGAATTTTCACATTTTCATTTTAGGATTAAAATCTGCAATTTACCATTTCACAAAGTTTTACTTTCGCCAATACAATTCGATCGGTATTTAATAAAGTTCGGCTTGCATGAACTGGAAAATTCAAATACGATCTTAGAATCAGAGACGGCACATTTTCCTCGACTTTGTCGCCGACTTCACTGATAAGAAAATCTCTTGAAATCCACGAATCCAACTCGGACTCTAAAGTTCTGGTCGGTTTCATGTTACTCGGGCCTTTTGAGCGAATACATTCAAAAATATCAAATTGCCTTTTATTGTTCCTAGTACAGTTTTCAGTGTTGACTCTATTTATTTAATTGAATTTTATCTACGGTATTCAAGATACGACACAAACTTCCTTTTTTTTTCAAATACAACCCGTATTTTACTTACTACTCGTTAAATTGTTGATCTTTTTTTGACCTGATCTGCCCTCTACAAAAATTTATTTGTATTAGACCGTGGTCTCTATATTTGCATATAATTAATGCGTATATATGAGAAACTTTCAAAATCGTGAAAAACTAAAGAATCGGAAATATATCGACTACAAAACTAATCTCTAAAAAGTACGACGGGAACGTATTGTCACTTATTTTACGAGTGTTTTCTTTATAAAGGCTCGAATATGTCCCACCGTGACACTTAAGTAATAAATATTCCCATTATTTTCTTGATTCTCCTTAATTATTTCAAGTTTATACTTGTTAAACTTATAAAGGCAATTTTTAGGTCTCAATGCTTTGATCGCTACAAAAGCAATTGAAGTGATATCACCTATGAGGAAAGTCCAACTCACCGTTATTTCACAAGTAGTGAGTATTTTTGAACAGTTTCGCAACTCAGAATTTATTACTCATACTCAATGCCTACAAAAAATTTCTTTATTATTCAGAAAGAAAACGCAGTGATAGTGATTTCGACTAATGAAAACGAAAACAGAAAATTCACCAGTCGAGTAAAAATCTACTTTTTATGAAGTCAGAAAAAAAAACTACCATTGTTGATGTTTTATTTAGCAACCAATAAAATTAGCGTATCTACAGAGAGATTTTTTTTTCTGCAACAGAACAGATAAATTGGTTCTGTTGATGAATAAAAAGTGAAAACATTGATTTTCTAAACTTTCCACAGATCTGACTTGTCTTGTTCTTGCGAGATTTAATTGTTTTCAAACTAAATCCTAAATTTTTGTTTTTGTTTGCAAACTTTACGAATATTTTCAATATTAATTCACTTTAGTTTTGTACGTTCGGCATTTATATGTGCCTGCTTTTGTAATCTAACATACCCACAAGTTCACATGATAGACTCTTGCGGTTAATATATAAAATCACTGGGGGTAAGATTGGCCCCCTGTATTTTTTTTTTAATTTTAATTTTTACAATTATTTATTTGTTGAGTAAAATCATAAAAGTTGTCTAATGTCTGTTAACTTCAGTATCATGTTAATTAAAATAAAACTTAATAATAAAACGACAATAGTCAATTTTTTTAAGGAGCCCATCTTGCCCCACATTTTAAAATTTTTATTGTTCAACCGACGCTACATATTAAAACGTAATATATATCAAGGGACTAAAAAACAGTGAAACGAGTAAAATAAAATTAGTTTATGAGCATTTAAAACTGAAAACAACACGTATAATGAGTAAATAGTATTTACTTGAGACTTCAAACATTCTGCTTTTTTACAATTAACTGATAAATAAATCAATAATTGGACTTCCATTAACTCGTAGATCACTTATTAGCAGTAGAGATTAGAAAAGTCCAAGAGATGATTTGCGTGGTACGAAAGTTGTACTATCAACTTTGCTAATGGGTCTTGTTCTATGTGGCGAAGTGAATTTGTAGGCTTTTAGAGTTACGGTTCATAGTCAACCTTTACAATTTAATGAAAATTGTGCTAACAGATATCTAATTGTAAAATTAGATAAATTCCGAAATCTTTTTTGCCATCTCTGCAGCTAATGGTTGAATATCTAATTATTCAGACGAGAATAAGCATAAGTAAGATTATTGACTGAAGTAGGTAACATAATTTTACCAAATGCAGCTGTAACTTCCGTAACTATCACGTTATGAAGAACAAGTAAGTAGCAATAAGTTTAAAGAAACAACATAGTGTATAATTTCCAAATTTCCTGTTCTAGGTTCACTATAATTCTGGTTTTCTTTGCTAGTTCTTATACTCTTCTTTTTTTATTATTATATTGTTATTATTTATTACTATTGTTTTTTATTCGAACAGTACATTGAACATTAACTGACAATAAGAAATTGGTGCGGTGTTAAAATTGTTCAATTTTCAAAATTGATTTCGTATGTGATGTTACGAATCAATTGAACCCGCGAGACATCATTTATTGTATTTTTCACATCACGACTTGAGAGTATTGTTAACTTACCAGCGGTTTTGGGAAAAAAATTGCAGGAAAAGCCTGATGAGTCAAAAAGTACCAAAAGTTGGAGCCTTTTGTGCTTTAGGATGTATGCTAGTATCTGAATCAAGGCCCAATACCGAAAAGTACGAGGGCGTGGAGGATTATCCTCCGGATCTTCTGGATCTGGATCAAGCTACTAAGAATGCCTCTTGAAATACCATTAGGTAGTACTATACTAATTTTGACCGATTATTAATTTTTTTTTAATTGAAATCTATATTATCGAGAAGATTAATTATCCATAGTATGGTTGTCGATTTTTTTTTGATAAATATTAAATTTGCATTAACATTGTATAAAAAATTGTATAAATAATAAATAAAATAAAAAGAAATTATGAATTAAAAATTATTTGACTTGTGTAAGTAGGACACATGCGGGAATTTGAGATATTCAAAGTCAATATAAATCTAGAGCTTCCCTTTTTCTTTATATTTTTTGAATCCAACTACGGGGCCCTATTAAGTATGGGAAACTTCATATTAGAAAACGGACCTGCGCTAATAGTTTACCTTTAACGGACGAAATCTAACAATAAGATCATTTTATACGTCGACAAGCTTCCCTAATTATTACGTTTAACAAATTTCCTACATTTATCTAAAGAATTTTTTGATATAAACCACATTAGATCACTATAAATATGAGTAAGTAAGAAGCTTGTATCAAATATGGGTCAGCTGAGCACATTTAAATTCCGACTGTTCTCCTATCTATTAGTAATGCTAATTACAACTAGAATTAATTGTTATAATTGATTATTATTTATTGTCATTTCCAGTCATTCAAATCAAATTTTCTCCCAGCTAAATAACCGTCAAATAGTACAGTAATTGACAATTCATTTACAAATTATTTAGTTAAAAATAACCAGTAATATTGTGGTAGTACATTCAAACATAAATGGATGACGACCTATTTGAAACAATGCTGTCTAAGACAAAAGTACGAGACTCTATTTAGACCAAAAGCAAGCTGAAACGTAAACTCTACATTACGCAATAAAAGTTATGTACTTTTAGACGTTTTAAGCGGAATATTCTGTAAGACATTTGTCTAGATCTTTACTATCTATTAACTCTAAATAGGACCTTCAAAGAAATTCAAGGAATAACTTAAAGAGAAATTGCCAAAGTGAAACTGCCTAGGAATGTAAAAAATGCCTCGTGGCATTGTGTACGGAAAATTGATTTGTGATTTCCCAAGATCCACCAACATTATTAATGGAATAATTGGAGCATTTTACAGAAATAATAATTTCGTCTACATTAACATTTATTTAAATTCAGTGAAGAGTTTGTGCCTCAAACCTTTTGAAAAGATCTCAGTTTTTTTTTCGACAAAATGATTTGTGATGGATGCCAATTAATTTCCAAGTCAAGTGGTTAACAAATAAAACAGAACAGACAGTGGACAGTGCTTTTCCAGTAACCATGTATTATGGTGACACACTGCAATAATAATTATTTACAAAAAGCAATTTCTAATGTACAACTCTAGGAATGGTTGAAAAAGTATATTTAACGGTCTATTTTTGATTTTAAATTGTCTCAATCCATAGTGCCGAATATATTTCCATCCCCATATGACCAATATTCTGTTGTTAATTATTAGTTTTCGTTTGGATGTTTTGCTGTAAATATTTATTCGTCTATAACAGGAATGGCCAGTTTAACCAATTTTATCTTTATTTAATTGAACTGGCATTTGGTACCGACTTTTTATTAGTACCTGTGTTGACAATATTATTATTATATATGGGGACATTGTTTGAGTAATAAAACCATAAGATGCATTAGTACCCATTTGTTTTAGACTACAACAAAGCGATCTCGATAAATGATAAAAATTAGATCTTCCCATACAATCATACTATAAAGTTTCGATTATTGACAGATACTTATTTGTTAAGTGAAAACCAACAAGCAGTTGATAGCAACACGCTTGAGTATTAATTCCCGTAATAAGACACCAAACAACTGTACCAGAAAAATCGTGAATAATCTGAAACTTTGAACAATAGATACGTATAAAGAGTATTGTGACTTAGTTGAAATTTGGTGGATGCGCCGGGAGACATTCTATTCTAATACTAGTAAGTCGTACGAATTTATAGAAACTGCCGATTTCAGGGCTGTGAAGACGGTAACGAAATAGTGGACTAATAAAATTTTTATAGTCGGTGATTGTATAATAATATAATTTGTTAAGACTGCGTCCCAACTGAACATTTATCTGAATTAATTATAAAATAAGCATTTGATTAATCTGAAAGCAAACAACATCAAACATTATTTTATATTACATTTTGGCTCTAAGAAATAAAATGGCTTCAAATAGAACTCCCTCTTAAATCTGTTTTAGCTATTTTCAAATCTGAATTTAATCGTTCCATCTCGAAAAATTCCGAATAATCAGGAATGAGTTTTTTCGAGTTAAACTTCAATCAGCAGTATTTTGAGTTGTTAGACGATTTCGTTTTGATTTCAAACGTCTTAATTTATCTAAATATGCGTTCTAAATCATTATTGGCGGATGATGCTTATGAGTTGTCACAATACTCAATATTTTATGATTCATAAATGTGAAGAGTCTTCTTATTACTATTTCAAAAAGCTTTTCTTTCGCTAGAAAACAAGAAATTTTGCCGGAGTCGGTATTCACATGCCGCTTTTGAAGTTTGGCCAGTTACATTCAAAAATCTTAAATTCCCTTTCATTGTTTTAGTACAGTTTTTAACGTTGTCTCTATTTAGGTATTTAATTGAAAAATAGTACACAAAATTATATTTATTTCAAATTAATTGTTGCTCATTAAATTGTTATTTTTTTCTTGACCTGAGATCTATTTGTGCTGGTCGGCTGTTGTTTAAATTTACACATCCTTTGAAAATCGGGAAAAACTGAAAGACCAAAAATATGTCGATCAAGAAACTAGACACTAAAAAAGTAGCACGTGAATGTGTTGTCAATTATTTATTTTATCCCAGCTTTGCTGATAGGCCACCGAAAATGGGCCCTCTTGACACCTAAGTAATCAATATTCCTATTGTTTTCTTCATTGTTCTTAATTATTTTAAGCTATACAAATGATTTTTGTTAAAGTGAGATTATTGGTGAAACATATAAAGGGAAATTTTCAGGTTTCAATGTTACAAGACAATCAACATGATATCACTAATGGAAAACAACTTGTTTTACAAAAAGTGAGTATTTCTGAACAGTTTCATGGCTGAGATTTTATTAATTGTACTCAAGTTGTACAACAAATTTCTTTATTATTCAAAAAGAGAACGTAGTAATGTAAATAATTTCAAGTAATGAAAAGGAACAGAGAATCAACCGTTGAAGTAAGAATGTATTTTTTATGAAGTCAAAATTCTTCCTGGTATTTCCTTTTCCTGGTATTGTCCAACACTTCCATAATATACAAGTTCATATGGTAAACTCTTGCAAGATTTCACTATTTCAAAACTAAATCGCAAATTTTTGTTCTGCACGTACGGCATTGATATGTTCAATTGTAACAATTCTAAAAAATTAAACAACGACAAAACCGAAATCTTCCATATTTTTTTTTCTAATCTGCCCAACACTTTCGTGGTGTAGCATATTCACAAGTTCACATAACAATCTCTTGCAGTTGAAATATATTATATTACCGGACCTTTCAGGAAGCGAAACGTTCTCCTAATGTATTTTTAAATTGATATCGGCATTAATATTTATACATCTTTTTCTTGTATTAAAATTCATGTTTTACGGCAGTTTAAAAAATATATAAATAATTTTTAGAGCGTGATACGGTTTCATATTGAACTCTTTTAAAAAAAATACAGAATAAAAGGGTTTTCAATCGTTCATCAAAGGAAAAGATGAAAGAAATCATGTATACGTATCTAATCAAATATTGATAATCGTTACTATTAATTAGTCTTTGAAATATTCAAATTTTGGGCGTTATCACCTAGATTTGTACGATGAAGGACGATAACAACAGGCTAGATGACGTATCCTCATTACTTTTTAATTAAACATATATAACTCTAGTGAAGGAACGGACACGTTGCCAGTACGTCTTTAGACTCATACGAGATGAGTGAATATAGAGAAGTAATCGAAACAAGTCTATTTTATTTTGATATCATCGGCGTGAATCCTCTGAAACGGATAAATAAATTGAAAACTACTCCTATCATGTTGGCGTTTGCTTTAATCTTATATTTGGTGGTGCTGTACGTTGGTTTTGGAGAATTCGATTTGAATATGTTTACTGATATTGTGGAGACAATTATTATAGTCAGCTCTGTAAATAAGGTAAAGTTTTATCTAAATCCAACTAATCACATCATATTTCAGCCTTTCCATAAATTGATCACTCTCATTAATAAAACGGATAAAGCAAAGGTATTAGTAGAGAGCCTCGAAAAATTTTGGCCAGTTCCAGGTGGAACTGATTCGAAATATCGACAGCAACTTGAATCGTTTAAAAGCATCATCAAAATTTTTGTCAGATTATTGATAATTACAACAGTAGCTTTTGTTGTACGTCCGTTATTAACAGGCGACGTAGCACTAATTTGCTATACACCAAAATCTGTGCCTTATTTTTTATTTTCCATTTATAATTCGTATGCTATTATTAATGTTGTAATTGTGCAAGGTGCCCACAATATTTTTACGTTTTCATTAATTAGAATTTTAACATTACAATTCAAAATGCTTAACGATAAATTGGCGAAACTAGACTTTGATGCAAATTGTGGTGAAACAATCAAATCATACGTTGACTATTATAACACTCTACTGGATTTCTTGAAAACATTCAACGACTTCAATCAAGCTCATTTGTTAATCGAACTTCAGAATTTTGTGATTTGTTTACTTGCCGAATTTCTACAGCTATCTAAACAGTATATAGAATCGAAATAAGTCTTCCAAAAATAACGTTTTATCATTCTAGAACAATCAGCGTAGCTTCAATCAGAGTGCTACTTGTTATAGCGTGCATTTCGATAATACTTGTGGTATTAATCTGCTGGCCGGCCTCAGAACTATCCGAAGAGGTAAACTCATATATTAATTCACGTTAAAATTGAAAATTCCTGAAATAATAAATTAGGCAGGTAGAACGGTGTTCTCAATCTATGATTCGAAATGGTATGAGTGCACGGACTTGTCTATACGGAAACAGTTGATTATAATGATGCAATCGGCACAAAAAGATGTTATAATTACAGCAGGAAATCTTATATCTATCACAATGGAGACATCTACAAAGGTATTTACGAGTTTTTATATTTCAATTATATATCTCGATGGATCTTTTTGTAGATCTTCAAAACCGCGTACTCTTTTTTCACATTCATAACTAATATGAAGGCTTAATTGGAATTTACTTCATATTAAAAGCTGACACCTATTTCTTATGTTCCACATTGTGTTGCACATTTATGAAATCTATAGATTTAGATATATAACACGATCTCACTTTTTATTAGTAATTCAGTGTAATTGTTGATGTAATCTAATTACTGAATAAATATGTGCAAACAGTTTCAGTGAGTAATATAGGTAGACCTGAATTTAAGTAAAAAAGGATACGTCTGTTGATATATGTTACAGAAATAAATTGCCAAAGACAAATACAGTTTCTGTTATTAGCTTTTGTACACAAATAATAATTATTAATGTGCGATGTGTAAATTATAGTTTAGACATCAAGTCACAGAATTTCTAGTAGGAGGAAGCAACTTTTCAACGTCAACGTTCTATATCAACAAATACTTTGTTACACTCGTATTATAGCGTACCGATACTTACTGTGAATTATCATTCTAATGTTACTCGGAGAAACGGACACCTTTTTTGCACCACTGAATTAATTTCAGATATGAACATACAATATCAAGTTATCGCCAATATAGGTATATGAGAACATTATTAGAGATTTTCAAAGATCTGTCCAACAGGAAAGTTGTTTAATTAATTCTTGAAATTATTGTCTGACGCGATCAAGTGAACTTGTTACTTTCAAACTTCCAATGTGCTGCTTATATTTCAGTAAAGTGGCAATATCACTAACTACAGAAACGCTTTGTTTTCTGAAAATCTGGCAAAGCATGTCTAATAAATTCCTAACCTTAAGGGCATATTTATAAAACACGCATCTGTTTTATATGTGACTGGACAAAAGGTAACACAATAAACATTTTGAGGTTTCTTATCAGTTGCCTGAAAATTTAAAAGCGAAGTCTGGCCTTTCTCTCCAAATATGACTGATTACTTAATAATATGTCTATTTGAATTTATTGAAACTTATTAAAAACAATGTTTGTGAAAAAAAAGGAATGGAATACTATACGCCCTTTTACTTAAAATAATTATTTCATAGAAAGGTTTTTGGTTCTGAGACCTTTAATAAAAGGTCTGAGATTTTGGTGTAAATGAGGAAAATTTTGAGCGGTCATCGTTTCGCAATTTATTCACTCATTTATCAAATGATGTGATCGATTTTACAATCCTTTTTTTTTAGCTCTATATTTTGTTATGTTGAAAAAGAATTACTGGGATACTGGACGTAATGAAACAATTGTAGAATTGGCCCTTATAACATTATAATATCCTTGTTGTTCCTAAATTGAAAAAAAATATCTTCAATATTATAGATTCTTATACATTTTTTGTAAATTAAATCCGAGTTTTTTCACGAGCTCAGGAACTCGAAGCCAATCATACTTTCTTGCTTGAAAACTATAATATTTAAGGCAAAGTGATCAATTACTAATTGCTACAATAGATATATTTTTTAACATTATTTAATGTTTTAAAAATCGATTTTATTATTATTTTCTCTACACTGTTTTATTGTAATCAGTTCCATTGGAATAGAATCATTAATAATTCAACAAATACAATTTGTTGTGATGTCGTGGAATATATGCGATTTATTACCAACAGCTCCTACTTTTTGGCTTCGCCAATAATCTGTAAGTATATCTGGCTGTCTGAGAAGCTACTGACAAAGGAAATATATTTTCAATATTCAAGTAAATATAATTAATCACTTTATTGCTGAGTAAATTCTTTTTCGGTTTATTTTACATACATTCGTGCTGAATAGATAGATAATCGTATAGTTCTTTAGTTTTTTTAAAGGTGATACAATAAACGTTAAAGTAATATCTTTCAAATCGGACGCTGGCATTACAAATAGGAAACTTCTCATTTTTCAGTAGATTGGATCAATAAAATCTTCATTACACATTAATAATTGAATCATCTTGTCTAGATTTGTGGTTTTATTGGAAATTCCTTTCGCTGTCGTTGTTGGACGTTTAGAGATACAGTTGAGATTTTACTGCGGTTACTGCCTACCTTTTTTAGGAGTAGCACAGATGTTCCTGTTTAAATTAGCAATGGTTTATGATAGGTCTAATTTATTTGATATAGCCTCAAAGCGTTTTATAATTAGTGAAAAAACTTTGTCACGTTTTGGCTGATCTTTAACAGGTCTAACTCTTGTCTGATTTTCTCATTTTTTCTTATATGTACTTATTTAAACTTCATTGTTTTGAAATTCTGACACCTCCTACATCAAAAGTTGGTGTCGTAAAATAATGAATCCACTGTGTAATGTTCATGTGGGTGCCGCTGAAAACTTCAAACACGTCATGGAGCAAAAGGACACCTGTTTTCAAATATAAATCTGAAAATACACAATGCACAATAATAGCCTTCATCAATAATCTTTTTATCCGTCAAAGCATTTGTAAGCTTTTTTTTGGTGGTAGAGAAGTTTTAACTAATTCTTCATGAATCTGTGTAATCGTAAGGCAAGACTTCCGTCCTGTTCAGCAAATCAAATTTAATCAAATAATTCCACTTTATTATACTATATAACCGCTGTTTTTTTTTGATTAATTAAATTGTTCGATAAACCGTTAAAAGTTTATGAAACTGGGGATGATCTTTACATTTGACATAAATTTCTTAAAAGAAATTTAGCGATCTGTATCGATTGGTGACTGTTCTATGGCACTTTGAGGTGGACACTTTGTCATGGTTTCTGAAGTTTCTTCGCCATAAATGTAATAGATCTAAACTTTAAATTGGTGTTATGTTGGTAAACACGCGATAAGTTAAAAAATTAGTGTTATTCGGTTTAATAAAAATTGCAGCAGATACACTTTTATTTATTTTATTTAGTTAATAAATTGGAATCTGCAACTATAATCGCTATTTTTACTGGTCCACAATCGCAAGTTACAGTATCATTGTTGATAATATGGCTCTAGTATTAATACTACAGCTGTACAATTGCGTAATCGAACCCTTCGAAGGTAACACTACAATATGTTTGAACTTCTTTGTTGACAAAGTTTAGGAAACAACATAATTATCCAAGTGAATCCAATTATTGTTCTATTTCCGACATCTATTAATTTTCAACTAATTTTCAATTAAAAATCTAAAACTGCAAACCTTAAGCATTCTCTGCATTCTCGGCGAATGGTCTCGCTGAAGACTTTCAAGTAATATCTAGGAATACGGCTGTTCAATTGCAACGTTGTGTTAGTGGGATACGGATTTCGTTAGAACTTCACTTTCCGCTGCTTAAGTGGGCGCCTTCGTTGTTTTATTTCAAGTATAGAACAGCGTTAAAGAAGTTGCCCTCTGGGTGGTCATCGTGTTGGGCTTATGATATTATTTTATTTTTATTATTTACTATTTATTTTTATTTATTATTTTCCACTAAATTCAAGAAGTCTTATTAACTTGAAAATTTGCACAGGGCTCAAGAGCCGATGACAATAAATAATTTCATGACCTCTTATTAAAAGCCTGGATCATCTGGATAGACAGAAATAGCCATATTATTAGTCTGCATGTTTCTAAAGTAACCCATAGAATATGTGGACGTTCAAGCGTGAGACTTAATGGTAGATAAAAACTTTAATTTTTCAGAATTGACGACCTCAATTACACACCTATCTTCTCTCAAAAAATTTTAAGTCTTCATAGATCATTTCATAAAGTTATTGCCAGATTTTACAAGCAATTAAAATGGAGTCGAATCAACTACTAACTTATATTTACTGATTTTTTATAATAAATACCTTAGAAATATTTGAATCAAATAAAAAAAATATAAGTCACTATAAAATTATTAATATATTTTACAAAATTTTTTAGGTCTCGAATAAATTTAATAAAACGTTAGTATTTATTTGACTCTAGCGTAGCGTTTGAACGTCCTTCAAAACCTAAAAGAAAACGCTTTAATAGCAAACCGAACTAAAAAGTAGAAAATAATTCCATTATATTAAAAAAGCGTCGGGTGCATTTTTCTACATTTTCAAAACAACTCTAATTTTAAACAAATAACTACTAATAAAGTAAGTATCGTGCCCTTTCTGGCTATATCTCGTATCTTCAAAATCGTAATTTTTCAGGAATCAATAAAAACTGTTTTTAATATCAAAAATACATAGTCATTCGGGGTAAAAAGACGCAGTGGGTAAAAGTTCGCAGTACCGAATTCTCTGCGGGGGCTTAGTACGCGGCCGAGTTGGGTTGACAGTAGCGAGTGCCCTTCAGACCCCATCTTATGTCATCACTTGTTGAACGGTGCCCATCGTATGGGGTGAAATACAACAAAAAAATTCAAGTACGGGTTAAATTTGGATTTTATGCACATCAAGGAAAAGTTTAAGGCGCTCTTATTTTTGTTGTTATTGAGGAAAGTTCATTTTATTCATTGAATATGGTTTTTAAACAATTGATACTGCATTAACTTTATAACTTAACATTATTGATATCTGAACCAGTGAATACTTTTTTGTTTATCAACCAAACGGGGTAAAAGTACGCAAAAGGCTAAGAAAGAAAAATTAATTACTTGTCCAATTTGTGGTGAAATATATGAAGACCCTCCAAATGAAGACTGGATACAGTGCAAGGATTGTGAAAGATGGTAGGTACCATGAAGATTGCACGTCCTACGAATTGGGTTTTTTCAGGTGCGATTTTTGTGATGAATAATGAATAAATGTTTTGTTTTTTTCAATTTTAAATTTGTGTGTATTTCGACTATGATCTCTTTCTAAATCAAGCTTGATTAAAAGTAATACTTATTGTCTACTGTATACTAGGCGTGTATTATTTGTTTGTTATTATCTTACTTTACCAAATGCGAACTTTTACCCAACAGAATGCGTATTTTTACCCCCATATAGGAGTAAAAGTGCGCACTCTGACTATATAATTCTTTTGCTCAATAATTTAGAAACCGTTATAATTATCTTCATTAAGGCTTAGTGTCTTAAGAGCCTATTTAACGTTCTACAGATAACGCATAGAATGAAATGTAATGTCATAGCAATTTCTGTTTTATAAAGCAAAGAAAGCAAAAGTGCGTCTTTTTACCCCAAATGACTCTATATATTAATAATAAATATCAAATTCAGACTCTTTTCGTGTCAATTTATAAAAATCAACGAAAATTTCATGATTCACATTGGCAATCAAGAGCTGATGATGATTTCTGTGGATGATTTTACATAGATACGAGTTTTTGTTATAGACTTTTATGTAGATACGAGATCATAATTTCAAAAAAAAATTACTTAAGATCAGTAAAAGAGATTTCTTGATACAAAACTTATCTATCAGTTTAATTAAAGTATTATTAGAAAGTTATACCAGTAAGCAATGTGTTAGAGGCGCCATGTAAACAATTTCTGCGGTGTTTAGATCAGAGGGTGCAGATACGATGTAAATGGAGACCTCTAAAAAAATTCTATTGTCATTCTGCACATTTTAAGTTGTTTTACACTATATTAGAGTACTCACCGATGTTTTCTAATAAAAATCTAAATTTCGCAAAAAATGTAGTTACGAGCTATACCCAGAAAGGGGACCGTATTACATTTTATATTAAACACCCCACGCTTTTTTACTATAAGGGAATTATTTTCTACTTTTTAGTTCGGTTTGCTATTAAACCGTGTTTTTTCAGTTTCTTTAAACTATAATTTATTAATTTATTCTTTAACTAATCGTAACTTCCATATTTCTAACTATTAAAATGAGCTTCCATACAAACCTCCATCCAATACTCAACCGCCTTAGAGATGAATTTTCAAAAACCTTTTCTTAATGTTCTTCTACGTCACATAAGGCTGTTCTGTTAGTCAGTCCCTATTCCATCTACGATGACGCGACACAGCAATAATAGACCGTAACACTGTGGTTGAAAGTAAAACTACCAGACTTCTGGACATAAAAATTTCATAAGTAGAACTATTTAATAATGACTTCTAAATCCCTCTGTTCTAAAGTAACTTTGACGTATTTTAATTTAAAGTAATCTCAGCAGTCAGTGATATTTTCTTATCCCAATGTGAAACATATCCTGTATTGAAAATTTTTTGTTTCACTTATTTTTTATTTATCAGTTTTCGGGTGCTTTGTCTGTAAATATTTATTCGTTGACAATATCGGTTGTTGACCAATATACATTTGTATGGAAAACGCAAAAAAACATTTCACAGCAATACGCTTTGGCAACAGTTCTCATAATAAAACACACATTCACTCGACCAGAAAAATCATGAATAATATGAAACTTCGATATGATGGAAGATTTATAATGGTTACTATGAGATAGTTGAAATGTGGTGGATGCGCCGGGAAGTGTTCTATTCTCGACAAGTACATTATATGAGGTGGAAATTGTTGATTTTCATGATTTTTCATAAACGAATAAGAAAGACTATTTTGAAAGATATATGCCCTTTCTGAAGGTTGATCGAAAAAATTGAAGTTCAAGTTCTTCTGGTTTGCTGGTTCTATTTTATTGACATCGATAAATTGTTTTGTTCAAATAAAAATATTATTCGTAGAAAATACGTGTAATGTTAGTATTATTGGAATCTTTGATTATTTAATTCCTAGTTTACTGAACAACCTTCTGGAACAATTTTGCAAAACGTTTCTTCCTAATTATTAGAAATTTGAAAGATGCCTCAGATGTATTGAATAAATTCCGAAGATAAGGCTTAACTATGAGATAGGCTACCACTTACAACAATCAATCATTTAATATCTCTTGTATTTCCTTGATTTTTTTATTTATTTTCAGTTCAACGGTTCAAAAATGCAAAAATATAATTGATATTTTCCTGAATAAATTCTAAAGTATACTTGTTAAACTTATTAAAAAAATCTTATATAAGTGTCAAAGCTTTGATATACATAAAAGGCTGTTAAAATTACATCATCCCTGAGGATCACATAATATTCATTCAGTTCCAACAAAATATTCTTTCGCTAAAAAGAATTCGATTGGATGAAAGAACTAACAAAGATTAACCAACCAAGTAAGAAAAATGTTTGAGAGGTCAAAAAACGAACTATCATTGTTAAAGTTTTTTATTTTTCGGACACTAAGTGTAACAGATATACCTACAGACTGTTTCAACCCAAGCTAACTATTAAAATGTTTAAACACAAGAAGTAGTTTGAGTAAAAAAATTACTAGACTGCTCTGAAAATTTGTGAAATAGAACTTTTTAAAATTTATAATAAATAGGCCAAAATAAACCTGTCAGGCAAGACTGTATTCATTTGCAAAAAAAATATTTTTAATTTCCATTGGTGATATTGTAATTCGTTTGCGACTTTTGCCGATTTTGGGATATTCGAATGAGTCCTCTTTAAATTTGCTTAAATTTATTTAATTACGTCAGGTGTATAAACTTATGTAATCCATAACTACAACAAACCCTATTAAATCAATTCCTTAAAAAAGTAACTGAATCTACGAAAATCAACATTTTCTTTATCTGGAATTTGTTTGAATTTGTTTCAAGCGATAAAAAGAGATGACATTACTATGCACGTTCATAGTTGATAACTCGAAATAATTGACGAACCGTTCGTCTCCACAATTTCATTGTAAATCTTATGGATTTATTATTCTGTTATTGCATATTACATTATGATTATTCTAATCTTATTATTTTCTGAGTATATTTTATAATTAACAGATATGTTTCAATGCATTTGTATTTTTTAAATATTTTCTTTTAGGTCTTATGGATTTTTAAAATAGAATACTAATATCACAATAAATATTTATACACCTTTTTCTAGTTTAAAAATCATTTTGCACGACCATTTTTAAGAATATAAATAATTCTTGGAGCTTTAACATTAGATGCGTGACCCAATTTGAAACTGAACTTTCCTTATGAAGGCCAAGTAATAATTGTAGTAGAATTTTTAATCGTTCATCAAACCAAAAGATAAAAGGAATCATGTATACGTATCTAATCAAATATTCATAATCGTTACTATTAATTAGTCTTTGAAATATTCAAATTTTGGGCGTTATCACCTAGATTTGTACGATGAAGGACGATAACAACAGGCTAGGTGACGTCCCCTCATTACTTTTTAATTAAACGTATATAACTCTAGTGAAGGAACGGACACGTTGCCATTACGTCTTTAGACTCATACGAGATGAGTGAATATAGATAGAGAAGTAATCGAAACAAGTCTATTTTATTTTGATATCATCGGCGTGAATCCTCTTAAATAAATTGAAAACTACTCCTAAAAACTATCATGTTGGCGTTTGCTTTAATGTTATTTTTGGTGGTGCTGTACGTTGTTTTTGGAGAATTCGATTTGAATATGTTTACTGATGTTGTGGAGACAATTATTATAGTCAGCTCTGTAAATAAGGTAAAGTTTTATCTAAATCCAACTAATCACATCATATTTCAGCCTTTCCATAAATTGATCACTCTCATTAATAAAACGGATAAAGCGAAGGTATTAGTAGAGAGTCTTGAAAAATTTTGGCCAGTTCCAGGTGGAACTGATTCGAAATATCGACAGCAACTTGAATCGTTTAAAAGCATCATCAACATTTTTGTCAGATTAATGATAATTCCAGCAGTATCTTTTGTTGTACGTCCGTTATTAACAGGCAATGTAGCACTAATTTGCTATACACCAAAATCTGTGCCTTATTTTTTATTTTCCATTTGTAATTCGTATGCTATTGATAATGTTGTAATTGTGCAAAGTGCGTACAATATTTTTACGTTTTCATTAATTAGAATTTTAACATTACAATTCAAAAAGCTTAACGATAGATTGGCGAAACTAGACTTTGATGCAAATTGTGGTGAAACAATCAAATCATACGTTGACTATTATAACACTCTACTGGATTTCTTGGAAACGTTCAACGACTTCAATCAAGCTCATTTGTTAATCGAACTTCAAAATTTTGTGATTTGTTTACTTGACGAATTTCTACAGCTATCTAAACAGTATATAGAATCGAAGTAAGACTTCGAAAAATAACGTTTTATCATTTTAGAACAATCAGCGTAACCTCAATCAGAGTGGTACTTGTTATAGCATGCATTTTGTTAATACTTTTGGTATTAGTCTGCTGGCCGACCTCAGAACTATCCGAAGCGGTAAACTCATATATTAATTCATGTTAAAATAGAAAATTCCTGAAATAATAAATTATACAGGTAGAACGGTGTTCTCAATCTACGATTCGAAATGGTATGATTGCAAGGATTTATCTATTCGGAAACAATTGATTATAATAATGCAATCGGCACAAAAAGATGTTATAATTACAACAGGAAATCATATACCTATCACAATGAAGGCATCTACAAAGGTATTTACGAGTTTTTATATTTCAATTATATATCTGGATGGATGTTTTTGTAGATCTTCAAAACCGCGTACTCCTTTTTCACATTCATAACTAATATGAAGGCTTAATTGGAATTTACTTCATATAAAAGAGTTGCCTTAAAAGCTAACACCTATTCCTCATGTTCCACATTGTCTTGCACATTTATGAAATCTATAGATTTAGATATATAACACAATCTCACATTTTATTAGTAATTCAGTGTAATTGTTGATGTAATCTAATTACTGAATAAATATGTGCAAACAGTTTCAGTGAGTAATGTAGTTAGCCCTGAATTTAGATAAAAAAGGATACCTCTGTTGATACATGTTACAGAAATAGATTGCCAAAAACAAATATGATTTGCATGTGTCTAAACAACTTGTTTCTGCCATTTTCTTTTGTATACCATTAATAATTATTAATGAGTGATGTGTAAATTATTATTATTTCAACATCAACGTTCTATATCATCAAATACTTTGTTATATTATAGCGTACCGATAAGAAGTTATACTTACTGTGTGTTAGTATTCTAATGTTACTCGAAGAAACATAGCCCTATTTTGCACCACTGAATTAATTTCAGATATAAACATACAATATCAAATTATCGCCAATAGGTATATGAGAAAATTATTAAAGATTTTCAAAGATTTGCCCAACAGGAAAGTTGTTTAATTAATTCTTGGAATTATTGTTTTACGTGATCAAGTGAACTTGTTAGCTTCAAATTTTGAATGTGTATTTATTTGAAAGGAATGACGGACCAAAATTTTGGAGATAAAATTACAATTACCTTTATTCCACTCCACTGCTTATATTTCAGTCTAATATCAATATCACTAACTTCTAAAGCGTTTTTTTTTTCTGAAAATTTGCCAAAGCATTTAACATTTGCCTGAAAATTTAAAACTCGAAAGCGAGGTTGGGCCCTTCTTTCTCTCCAAATACGACTGATTATTAATTAATAATATGTCTATTTGAATGTAGGTATCTTCTAATTCAAACTTATCAAAAGCAATATTTATTTTAAAAAAAAGAATGAAACGTGTGAGCTTATAAATCAGCGTTTCAAGTAATACCTACTGTAATATAAGTAATCGCATAGCTAAACGCCTGAAAATTTTAGTCCATTATAGGCCCTAATTAAAACTTTTACTTAAAATAATTATTTCGTAGAAAGGTTTTTTGTTCTGAGGTCTTTAATAAAAGGTCTGAGAATTTCGTGTAAATGAAGAAAATTTTGAACGCTCATCTTTTTGCAATTTTACAATCCTTTTTCTTTCACTTTATGCTTTTGTTATGTTGAAAAAGAATTACTGGGATATTGGACGTAATGAAATCACATTATAATATTCTTGTTGTTCCTAAATTGAAAAAAAATATGTTGAATATTATAGATTAATCTACATTTTTTGTAAATTAATTCCGAGTTTTTTCACGAGCTCAGGAACTCGAAGCCAATCATACTTTCTTGCTTGAAAAACAGAATATTTAAGGCCATGTGATCAATTACTAATTGCTACTGTAGATATATTTTTTAACATTATTTAATGTTTGAAAATTCGATTCTATTATTATTTCCTCTATATTATTTTATTGTAATCAGTTCCATTAGAATAGAATCATTGATAATTCAACAAATACATTTTGTTGTGATATCGTGAAATATATGCGATTTGTTACTAACAGCTCCTACTTTTTCGCTTCGCCAATAATCTGTAAGTATATCCGGCTGTCTGAGAAGCTACTGACCAAGGAAATCTATTTTCAATATTCAAGTAAACATAATTAATCACTTTATTGCTGAGTAAATTCCTTTTCGATTTATTTTACATATATTCGTGCTGAATAGATAGATAGTCGTAGTTCTTTTAAAGGTGTTACAATAAACGTTAAGGTAAAATCTTTCAAATCGGACGCTGGAATTACAAATAAGGAACTTCTCATTTTTCAGTAGATTGGATCAATAAAATCTTCATTACACATTAATGATTGAATCATCTTGCCCAGATTTGTGGTTTTATTGGAAATTCCTTTCGCTGTAGTTGTTAAACGTTTAGAGATACAGTTGAGATTTTACTGTGGTTCCTGCCTACCTCTTTTAGGAGTAGCAAAGATGCTCCTGTTTAAATTGTCAATGGTTTGTGATAGGTCTAATTTATTTCATATAGCCTCAAAGCGTTTTGTAATTAGTGAAAAAACTTTGTCACGTTTCTGCTGATCTTTAGCAGGTCTAATTCTTGTCTGATTTTCTTATATGTAGTTATTTAGACTTCATTGTATTGAAATTTTGACACCTCTTCCATCAGAAGTTGGTGTTATAAAATAATGAATCCAGTATGTAGTGTTCATCTGGGTGCCGCTGAAAACCTCAAATATGTCATGGAGCAAAAGGACATCTGTTTTCAAATATAATTCTGAAAATACACAATGCACAATAATAGCCTTCATAAATAATCTTTTTATCCGTCAAAGCATTTGGAAGCTTTTTTTTTGGTGGTAGAGAAGTTTTAACTAATTGTTCATGAATCTGTGTAATCGTATGGCAAGACTTCCGTCCTGTTCAACAAATCAAATTTAATCAAATAATTGCACTTCATTATAGTATATAACCGCTGTTTTTTTTTGATTAATTAAATTGTTCGATAAATCGTTAAAGGTTTATGAAACTGGAGCCGATCTTTAAATTTGACATAAATTTCTTAAAAGAAATTTAGCGATCTGTATCGATTGGTGACTGTTCTATGGCACCTTCAGGTGGTTGATTCCGTGATTATGGAAAATCTTTCTAATTTTTCTTCTTTGTCATGGTTTCTGGAGTTTCTTCTCCATATATGTAATAGATCTAAACTTTAAATTGGTGTTATGTTGGTGAACACGAGATAAGTTGAAAATCTCATACATTAGTCTTAATATCCCGTTTAATAAAGATTGCAGCAGGATATTTTTATTTATTTGATTTTATTAATAAATCGGAACCTTTATCTAGAAGCGCTGTTTTTATTAGTCCACAATTGCAAGTTACAGAATAATTGTTGATAACACGGTTCTAATGTTAATGCTACAGATGTACACTTGCGTAATCGAACCCTTCGAAGGTAACACTACAATATGTTTGAACTTCTTTGTTGACAAAGTTTAGGAAACAACATAATTATCCAAGTGAATCCAATTATTGTTCTATTTCCGACATCTATTAATTTTCAACTAATTTTCAATTAAAAATCTAAAACTGCAAACCTTAAGCCTTCTCTGCATTCTCGGCGAATGGTCTCGCTGAAGACCTTCATGTAATATCTACGAATACGGCTGTTCAATTGCGAAGTTGTGCTAGTGGGATACGGATTTCGTTAGAACTTCACTGCTTAAGTGGGAGCCTTCGCTGTTTTGTTTCAAGTATAGAACATCGTTAAAGAAGTTGCCCTCTCGGTGGTCATCGTGTTGGGCTGATGATTCAGCAATTGTTCTTATTTAGAAAAGTGGACGTTCAAAATCCGACAGATTGAAAATCGAATTTCTTGGAATTGTCGTTTTTTGTTATTAATACGCTTTTATTAGCTTCACCTGTATGTATGTATGTATGCATTTTTTTATTTTATTTTATTATTTTATATTTATTATTTTATTTTTATTATTTATTATTTATTTTTGTTTATTTTCGACTAATTTCAAGAAGTCTGATTAACTTGAAAATTTGCACAGGGCTCAAGGGCCGATGACAATACAATAATTTCATGACCTCGTACTAAAAGCCTGACTAGGATCATCTGGATAGAAAGAAATATCCAGATTATTAGTTTGCATGTTTCTAAGGTAACCCATAGAATTCATGTGGCTTTTTTTTTCTTAAACTTAAATTATAGTTTATGGACGTTCAAGCGTGAGACTTAGTAGTAGATAAAAATTTTAATTTTTCAGAATTGACAAGCTCAATTACACACTTATCTTCTCTCAAAAAATTTTAAGTCTTCATAGATCATTTCATAAAGTTATTGCCAGATTTTACAAGCAATTAAAATGGAGTCAAATCAACTACTAACTTATATTTACAGATTTTTTATAATAAATACCTTAGAAATATTTGAAACAAATAAAAAAATATATAAATCACTGTAAAATTATTAATATATTTTACAATTTTTTTTAGGTCTCGAATAAATTTAATAAAAAGTTAGTATTCATTTGACTCTAGCGTAGCGTTTGAAAGTCCTTAAAAAAAAGACCTAAAAGAAAACGCTTTAATAGCAAACGGAACTAAAAAGTAGAAAATAATTCCACTATAGTAAAAAAGCGTGGGGTGCATTTTTCTATATTTTCAAAACGACTTTTAATAATGTAAGAGTTACATTTTATATTAAACACCCCACGCTTTTTTACAATAAGGGAATTATTTTCTACTTTTTAGTTCGGTTTGCTATTAAAGCGTGTTTTTTTAGTTCTTTTAAACTATAATTTATCTATAATTTATCAATTTATTCTTTAACTAATCGTAACTTCCATATGTCTAACTATAAAAATGAGCTTCCATACAAACTTTCATCCAATGCTCAACGGCCTTAGAGATGGATTTTCAAAAAAATCTTCTTAATGTTCATCTACTTCAGATTCCATCTATGATGACTCGACACAGCAAAAATAGACCGTAACACTGTGGTTGAAAGTAAAAGTACCAGACTTCTGGACATAAACCTTTCTTAAGCAGAACTATTTAATAATGAATTCTGAATCCCTCTGCTCTAAAGTAATTTTGACGTATTTCAATTTAAAGTAATCAGAGCTATCAGTGATGGTTTCTTATCCAAATGTGACACGTATCCTGTATTGAAAATTTTTTGTTTCACTAGTTGTTTATTTATTAGTTTTCGGGTGCTCTGTCTGTAAATATTTATTCGTTGACAATATCGGTTGTTGACCAGTATACATTTGTATGGGAAATGGAAAAAAAACAGTTGATAGCAATACGCTTTGGCAATAGTTCTCATAATAAAACACACATTCACTCGACCAGAAAAATCATGAATAATATGAAACTTCGATAGAATGGAAGATTTATAATAGTTACTATGAGCTGGTTGAAATCTGGTGGATGCGCCGGGAAGTGTTCTATTCTCTACAAATACATTACACGAGGCGGAAACTGTCGATTTTCATGATTTTTCATGAACGAATAAGAAAGACTATTTTGAAAGATATATGCTTTTTCTGAAGGTTGATCGAAAAAATTGATGTACAAGTTCTTCTGGTTTGCTGGTTCTATTTTATTGACATCGATAAATTGTTTTGTTCAAAAAAAAATATTATTCGTAGAAAATACGTATAATGTTAGTATTATTGGAATCTTTGATTATTTAATTCCTAGTTTACTGAACAACCTTCTGGAGGAATTTTGCAAAACGTATCTTTCTAATTATCAGAAATTTGAAAGATGCCTCAGATTTATTAAATAAATTCCGAAGATAAGGCTTAACTATGAGATAGGCTACCACTTACAACAATCAATCATTAAATATCTCTTGTATTTTTTTGATCTTTTTTATTTGTTTTCAATTCAACGGTTCAAATATGCAAAAATATAATTGATATTTTCCTGAATAAATTCTGTATACTTGTTAAACTTATTAAAAAAATCTTATATAAGTGTCAAAGCTTTGATCTCCATAAAAGGCACTTAAAATTACATCATCTCTGATGAACACATAATATTCACTCAGTTCCAACAGAATATTGTTTCTCTAAAAAGAATTCGATTATATGAAAGAGTTAGCAAAAATTAACCACCCAAGTAAGAAAAAATGTCTGTGAGGTCACAAAACGAACTATCATTGTTAAAGTTTTTTATTTATTGGATATAAAATTTGCACATATACAGAGAAATGTAACAGATATACAGAGTGTTTCAACCAAAGCGACTACCTTTCATAACTATTAAAATATTTAAATGCAAGGAGTAGTTTGTTTAAAGAAATTACTAGGCTACTCTGGAAATTTGTTAAATCCAACTTTTTAAAATTTATAATAAAGAGGCCAGAATAAACCTGTTAGGCAAATGTTATTAGAAGACTGTATTCATTTACAAAAAAAAAATTAATTGTAATTAATTCGTTTTGGACTTTGGCCGATTTTGGGTATCCGAATGAGTCCTCTTGAAATTTGCTTACATTTATTTAATTACGTCAGGTGTATAAAATCCATAACTACAACAAACCCTATTAAAAATCCTTTAAAAAGGTACCTGAATCTACGAAATTTATCTGGAATTTGTTTGAATTTGTTTCAAGCGATAAAACGAGATGACATTACTATGCACGTTCGTAGTTGATAACTCTTTTAAATTGAGAAATTCGATCAATTTGAAAATAATTGACGAGTCATTCGTCTTCACAATTTCATTATAAATCTTATGGATTTATTATTCTGTTATTGCATATTATTTTATGATTATTCTAATCTTATTATTCTTTGAGTATGTTTTATAATTAACAAATATGTTTCAGTGCATTTGTATTTTTAAAATATTTTCTTTTGGGTCTTATGAATTTTGTAAAACAGAATACTAATACCAAAATAAACATTTATACACCTTTTTCTTGTTTAAAAATCCATTTTGCACGACCATTTTTAAGAATATAAATAATTCTTGAAGCTTTAACGTTAGATGCGTGACCCAATTTGAAACTGAACTTTCCTTACGAAGGCCAACTAATAATCGTAGTGGAATTTTTAATCGCTCATCAAACGAAAAGATAAAACGAATCATGTATACGTATCTAATCAAATATTAATACTCGTTACTATTAATTAGATTTTGAAATATTCAAATTCTGGGCGTTATCATCGAGATTGAAACGATGAAAGACGATAATAACTGGCTGAAAGGCGTCTACTCATTATTTTTTAATCGCACATATATAACGTTTGTGAGACAATGGGCACGATGCCAGTACGTCTTTAGACTCATACGAAATGAGTGAATATAGAAAGATAGTGAAAACGAGTTTATTTCATTCTTATATCATCGTGGCGAACCCACTTAAACGAATGAATAAATTCCAAACTACTGTCCTCTCGCTGATGCACATACTAATTATGTGCTTCGTGGTTCTGTGCGTTATTCTCCAAGAATTTAATTTGAAGATGATTACAGATATTGTGGAGACTACTGTTATTGTCGTCACTGTAAATAAGTTAAATTTTATCTAAACCCAGCTAATTACCGTATATTTCAGCCATCTGTTAAATTGATCAATCTTGCTGTTAACACGGATAAAGCAAAAATATTAGTAGAAAGTCTTGAAGGTTTTTGGCCAATTCAGGAGAGAGCCGTGTCCAGATATCAACAACAACTCGAATCACTGAAGAACATTATCAACATTTTTATCAAATCGATAATAATTATAACAGTAGCTTTTATTCTACGTCCGCTTTTAGCCGGCGATTTAGCACTATTTTTCTATCTACCGAAGTCTGTACCTTATTTCTTATTCTGCGTTTATAACTCGTACAGAATTCTTACGTTTTCGTTAATCAGAATTTTAACATTACAATTCAAAATGCTTAACGATAATTTAACGAAATTAGAATTCTATTCAAATTGTGGTGGAAAAATCAAATCGTACGTTGACTATTATAATTTTCTTTTAAAATCTGTTAGAACATTCAATAAATTCAATCAAGTTCAGTTATTAGTCGAAATGCAGATGTTTGTGATTTGTTTGCTCCTCGAATTTCTACATCTATCGAAACAGTATACAGAATCAAAAGCAGATCGTTTTAGATCAATCAGAGTTGTACTAGAATACTGGCCGACATCAAAACTATGCGAAGAGGTAAGTTTTACTACGAATTCATGTTGAAATAGTAAGTTCTCCAATTAATAAATTAGGCAGGTAGAACCGTGTTCCCTATCTACAATTCGAATTGGTATAATTGTACGGATTTATCTATACGAAACCAGTTGTTTATAATGATGCAATCGACACAGAAAGATGTTACAGTTACGGTAGGAAGTTTTATACGTATCACAATGGAAACTTCTACACAGGTATTTATAATTTTCTCTTATTTCGTGACGAATCTTTGAGAATTGTTTTGTAGGTGTTCAAAACTGCCTGCTCTTTTTTCACATTCATAACTAATAATATGAAGAATTAATTTAAAATTAATCTCACATAAATTAAGCTAAAAACTAGCACTTATTCGTGACTCATGTTCCACATGCTGCTAATTTATGAGGTTTATAGAAAAATATAATTAATCTCACGCTTTATTGGTATAAATATTGATGTAATCTATGATAATTACTGAATAAATATCTACACCAGCAATTCAGTAAGTGATTTACGTTCAGTTAAATTCGGTTTTCTAATACTTGTTGCTAAATCTAATTAAAATTTTTATCTTCCGCTTTCTTTTCTTCGACATTAGCAACTGACTATATCAAGTCACTGACTTGATTGTTTCATTATATAAAATATCCTGTATCGTATCGATTCTTGTCGAATTCTCCGATTTGCATTCGTCTGATTTTAGTTATTTGTCATTCGTTGATAGATCATGAATAGCCTAACCGATAGTCGCACTTTTCCAGTTTCATGTTCTTTATGAACAACCATTCGCGTCTAGTTCGTTATATTAGGTTAAGTATGGGTTAATTACCGCATCCACTTTGTGTCAAAGCTGCGCTAATCGTTTTAAAATTCTCCGATACATCTTTTGTTAAACGTGCAAACGAAACTTCACATCCAGTGACAAAACCACCACAAACGGAATCAACTAGTTTGTGATTAAAATAAAATTAGCTGTATATCCTTCACACTCTAACAAACTTATTTTATCTGTTTCATCATATTAACTGCATCTGCACGGTTGCAATTATGTTGCACTATTTGGCCTATTAAGTCAATTAAATACAGATTACCATATCTAGTTTTTGCATGAAAGAGTATAAAAATATTGCGACTTAAATGTTACACATGTTACACAAACAATGTAACAAACAATATATTACTTAGAACGGACTTAATGAGAACTGTCTGAACATAGAGTGTAGTGTAGACTAATCCACTTGAAACCCTTGGCATTTTACTTTTATTTATGAAAGCAACAGGGTGGAGTCTACAGTTGACACACAAACAAAAAAAATCGCAAAACTTCTGTCAACGCCTGTTTTAATACCAAAGTTTCCCGATTAAATATAGTGGTACTATTTCAGCTCTTTCATAAAATGGGAAAACCACTGTAAAATCAACTATCTGATCCTAAAGCCTGAAAATAATAATTATAAAAAAATTATAAATAAATAAATGAATAAAGTCCAAACGGATCTGTAGCACCTTTCAGTTGCATGTCAGCTGGAGTTTATTTATCCGCAGGAAGCACTTGTAACGAGTAGAAAAACCATATAAAATCACGCTGTACAAGTTTCAACGATTTATATGTGAGAAAACTAGAACTATTGTGGATTTATTTAGTAAATAGCCAACTTTTGTAAATTTTAGAAACGACAGTATGTTCTTAATTTCAGTAGATATTTTACAATTTCATATAATGCCATAAATACAAGATTTAAGTAAACTGTACAACAAATTGCCACGTAATTTCAACCAGATGTTGGTGGAAAAACGTTTTGTCTAACAATTAAGAATCATGAGCTATAAACCTTCTTCTATTTGTAACTCTCTTCAGATGGTTTAACTGTACGATTATCGTGTTCAGGTATCATCAAATAAACGTCTAAGAATCACTAAAAATCGACTCAAATTGTCTTCTATTAGGGAGATTCTAGTAGATATGTGCTTTTCTTCTGTAATACGACTCACATCCAACTCCAACTGGTGTGCATTTCAAATTGACATCGATCCATGGTAACGGGAATTGTGCAGAAAAGTAGAAATAATTCGTTTTCTTTTATAATTTATGAGGCAATCGAACTTGACTGGATATTATTTTAGCAACTTTACATTTTTTTTTGATGACATAGAACCAAGAAAGCTTTTAGTAATAATAATAACGTATGAGCTTATTTCTGGTGATTTATGATGGTTATTTTAATGATTTAGATTCTGCGAAATAATGTGGAGTCGTTAAAATAAACGAAACTTTATATTATTTTAATTAATGTTGGAGGAATTTACCGGAAGAAACTTTTCAGCGTTAACGTTCCATATCATCAATTATGTCGTTATATTAGTACGTATCTTACGGCTTTTTTCTACAGGTGTGCTTCTCTCATAATGACTCGTAAGCATTTATACTACTTCTAAATTAATATTTTAATATAATTAGCGAAAATAGACTGAAACGTGAATTAATTTATTCGGCAAATAATCAACCATTGGAAGACCGCATCCGTAAATAATTAGGTACGGTAATAATATAATTGAATCTTATTTCGTGTTATAATCGAGAGAAGGGTTGTTTTAAACTGTGCGATAAGATTTGCTGGATATAGATCACTTGAGAATTCAAGCAATCGATGCTCTACTTCTTTCCTATTAACTGATAAATCAACCCTAAAGATTCGATTATTAATTTGTTATTATTATCGGAAAAGTTCTAGAGAATTTGTCTACATTGGATCGACTTTCATAATGGTTCTTATATTATGTAGCAAAGCGAATTTTAGAGTTGCGGTTCTTAGTCATGCGAGATAACAAATCAAATTTTGAATTTCGCATCAATATTTCGAAAGAATGCGACAAAATTACTGTTATACTAACACCATTCCGAAACAGAGTAGCTTTTTTATAATGTTGTTTACAGTTCAGTGCGGCAGCAATAGCAATAGCTATACTAAAAATGGTTTTTCCCTAAAATTCGTCAAGGCAAATGTAACAAGTTTTCAGTCGGTTTTGTTCACAGGAAACTAATAAATTCAAAGTATCTCTACTTCTAGACGGCATCGTTGTCGCTTTTATACGGGAATTGAAACACATTCTCCCTTCCTGCTATGCAAACCTCCGTTCTGTCAGTTATCCTTGATACTTTAGATTCTTTCACTTTTTTTTATTATATCCAACTTTTTATAGGAGACAAAATTATTAAAGCCGGGAAACTTGACGCTAGCCATTGGAGAAATTATAGTTTCTTCTATAAAAACTGAACAAAATATTTAATTATCAATTGCTACTATTGACAAGACATGAGCAAACTCTCCTGGTTCTCCAGGTAATCTTATTATCGGCGCCCCTTTCCGGAACAATAATAAACAAATTAATAATTATGCATCAGAATTAATGCTTGCTTTGTTGTATCCTCGCGTCGACCTGACTATCGATATATGGTATTTTTTATTGTTCAATCGCGGTTATTGCATGATCAGTTATTCAATTTTATTGTTATTTACCACATATTCAGTTCACAACTACTATTCATACTATATGCTTTGATAGAAATAATTGAATTTTAAATAATGCGATCGCATATTTCTGTTTTATTGCAATCGTTTCAACTGGAATACTCGATTAAATATTGATTACTTTTATCATTTTACCGTCAACTTTCCAAAGTGGTGTTTACGAAAGACTGTCATCATTAAACGATTTCAATAGAAAGTAATTGTGCTGAACGCAAATTTGATTAACTCGCGATCGTGTATTTTTCTGTTTGCATTCATATTTACTAAACGTAAACAGATCTATCAATAATTTAATTAAACTGAATTTACAATTTATACTGAACAATAACTTATAAAAAAAAACAAGCTCCCGTTTCTTGAAACATAAATATTGAAATTAAATGTTACCTTATTTGAAAGCTGTTGCTAGAAAAATGTGATAAACAACTAACATTTCGTATGAAAAAGGTTTCATTAAATTCCGAATAGCTGAGAAAGTTTGACAGTCAGTTTTTGTATTCGTATTAGTAATAGCTTTTTCATTGGATCGGTATAAATCATTTCCAGGAATGATTTTATACTGATCCATAGAAAAACTTTTTCAATTTGAATTGTCTGTAGGCTACATGGAAATTTGGTGGATGCGCTCGGAGACAATTACACCAAATCTCTTTTCTTATGGACGACTAGTGAAGCGCAAACATTTTGCGCACTTATCCATGCATTTTATTCTCACAAATTGTTGTGTCATTTCAAAAGGATTATTCAAGCCTCCATGTATAAATCGATTCGTTTGAAGATTATCGGGCGATAAATAATTGGATGTTTGCTTGCAAATTGAATTGAAGAGAATTTTCTGATTGCTTGTTTTCAAACGTCTACGCCAGCTTTTTTAGCACATACAGTCTACTAGGCATTTTATCGCAGAAATTGGCTGTTATGAATATATAATTTCGTAGTAAGCAAAAAACATCAATTTAAAACGCTTATTAAAAAGTGAGTAAACATCATTGATGCAATTAATAGTTGTTTTCCATTAGTTGAGTATTTACTAAATTGGTATGCACTTGTTAAATTAATAACAAACTCGGTACAACAGCAAATATCATCCAACATAGCAAATTGCATCAATGAAATAGTTTCAAACTTTAAAATGTAGCCGAAACATCTGAAATACCTGTTTCTACACGAACACAATTGATTTCGCTACCAGAAAAAAAGAACAACTTCTTGTAATAATCAGTATTTCTTTAGTATAACAAACTGTAATTTACAAACAATCTACGTGGCGTAGACACTCCTGTCTTTCATGATTTTTGGTAAATAAGAGGCATTGAGGGGTAAAGTTCACCTTGTAAAATTGATTTTTCAAAACATCTCCAAAATGATTCAACATTGTTTAATAATTCAAAAACCGAATAATGAAAATTGTCTTGGGATCAGAAAAAATACAGAAAAGAGCAATTATTTTTATTTCTCAAAAATGGAGATAATTGTTTAATTCTTCAGCGTTAATGAAACTGTCCTCTCAATACTTAAATGCTTAAACCACTGAAAAATATTGAGTAATTTCCACAATATTCTGAATAATTGTCTCCTTTGTTTATCTACAAGAAATTATGAAAGTAGAAAGTTTCCGAGATGTATAGTTTACTTGATAGTTCAACAAAGAACATCAATGCGCAAATGTAGACAAATTATACCAGCAGACTAAGAACGTGTCTAACTTTACTTTTAGTGTAATAGTTGTAGAAAATGTTTGGCTTGATAATTTGAATTAAGGAGCCTATTTTGTAGTTATGTAGTTCTACATAACTTTAGACCAACAGTTTAACAACAGTTTTCCAATAACCAAAGATTGCGTACCCATCTATTAACAACAATTAATGCTTGGAATAAGTCTACTGGACCATAATGTGGTCTTTATAAACAAAACATAATAAGCAATCAATTCTAGCAGTAAACACAATTTCGTTTCGAATGTTTTCTCAAACCAGCACGACAAATATCCTGTATTGAACATCCCTTCGCGTTTTTTTATTTAGTTTTTATTTTCGATGATTTATCTGCAAATATTTATTCGCCTACAATATATACTGTTGACAAATACATATGTTATATGGGAAATCAAAATAAACGGTTGATAGCCATACGTTTTGGTAACTGTTCTCTCCATAAAACACACAATAATTGGACCCACATCAGTAATGAAATTTCGGATTCTCACAAACTGTTTTCTATTAAGGGGAATTTTATTTCAAATTCCATGAAAAATCGGATGGGGGAAATAAGAAACCTTTCACATTTTAAATTGTTATAAGACAAAGTGTATTGTTATTTTGTTTTCAGGAACTTTTAATATTCTCTACAAATAGCTGTGATACTCTTAAGTTATTCTTGACGACTTGAATTCACAACAACGTGACAGGGGCTCGTTTTACAATAATAAAACGTGTGAAAAATAGTGTAAAACCGACTTGTCGGAAACTATAAACTGTCAATAATCCTACAAAGGATCCTACAATGTCCCATATTAGTTTACATTTTCAATTACTTCTACTCGGAAAATTAATTCCATTAGTTTACTAAAAGCTTCAGCAGAACATCGCAAATGTCGTTAGTTTTTACTGTGAAACACTGTGTGTCCAGTGATCAAACATAACAAAAAAACGATCCATCCGGTGATGTCGTTCTAGTAAAGTCAAATAACTTTGAAGCATATCTAAATGGTAGATTATCGCACTGGTCAAGTTGTGGTCTTCCCACATTGTTGAGTTACGGATACAAGCCTTTGGAATTTACTTTAAACTGTCATGTAAACCTGACTTTTCTCGGAAAAGGTTTCGATTTTGTTCATATACTATCAAATAATTTACCTGAAAAAATATTGAATACTTTTCCCAAATATTATTGCAAGATTTATTATATAATATTGCGACGCGAATACACGTGTCTTATAATAAGCTATTTTCATACAAGAAAAACAATCAAAATTGAAAATTTCAACGTTGTGTATGTAGGAATGCTTATAAGCGGAAAAACAATAACAAGGATGCTATTAGGAAATAAAAGCCCATTTCCTCATTATATGTCATCCTTTTGATACGACAGAAAAACAACAATCATTCGGATTCCAACACAAATGATTGGAAAACAAACAATTGGAATGACATTTTCCGATGTAAACAAAACGAGTGTGCCGACCTACTAAGTTCAGTTCTTTTATAATTTTAGGCATCTCTGTTTGCTTCTCTTAATGTAGAACTATAACATTTTTTTTATCTAAGTCAAGATCGTATTAATCGTAAAAACTACATTCAACTCCAACCCAGATGAAACACTATAAAAGCTTCATCGGAAATTTATAGCCAACTCGACTCGAACATTGATTGATTGGATGATTGTCCATGTTTTATGTTAACTGTAATGAAACTTTAAGATAAATATGCGATACAAAATTCCGCATTAATTTATCTATCAACTAAATTGATCTTGGTGGTTTTTATATAGATTGAAATTAACTAAAGGGCAGCTCAAACCTTATCAGCCGATCAATTAGTTTCGACATGTATTTGACATGATTTTGTCACTAATCGACATTACTTTTGAATATTCATCGCTATATGAATATTAAAAAATAATCATTTTATTATTGCGAAAATTTCAATATAACCCATCGTCAAATAATAATAAATTATTAAATTATTCAAAGTTCGTACATGTAATAAGGAAACTTACGAGGGAAGTTGGGAATTATCGTCGCCAAGTGCTGTTGTAAAAAATTTAATCATTTCACCCGCTTTCCTGGACGCCAGCAAGAACTCTAATAATTCTAAATGGGAAACAAATACGCAAAAAGTACAGAAACTTGGTCTGATCACGTAAAAAACTACCAAATCGAACGTACAATATTTTATAAACGATCAAACATAAATTCAACGAGTTGATTGTAGCAATCGTGCAAAAAAGACTCGGCTACATGAGTTGCTTTTATGTTTCGACAAAGAAAACGTAATGTAAAAAGACATATCAGAAACGTGTCTATTCCGCATCGAGAGGTTTTATCCGTATCAGTATTGTTGACATAGTTTCTCAATCGTATAAATACAAAAACAACATTAGAACGGGCATTCACCTGCTGAAAAACGCTGTTTTGCTGGAATATCGTTGATAGAATTACGTGGCGTTTAGGTGGTGATTTGATAAAAATATAGTGGTCCTTTTGCAGGAGTCTTCCTATATTATTGACATAGAAATCCAATCTAACGGTTCCTTTATCAAGTTCGCTTCAAAGACATGCAGGTTTTAAGATTTCAGATTAAAACAGAACCATTTTAAAAATTTTCATCTAATACAGGGAAGCAATAACAGAAACTCTCATAAGAAATAAGTTTGAACTTTTGTATAAAGTTACGTTATTACTATTAAATCAATAGTTACCTATTAAGAAAAAGTAATAATCACGACTAGAAACTCAATTTTATAAAATGTACGTCACAACGCCTACGATTCCAACGATAAAATCACAACATTCATCTTGTGGACACTAATCTTGTCTTCCATTTTAACTATCCCAATTCACGCACAATCCCCTTTATTAAAAAAAAGACGACTTAATCTTATCTGATCTCCCACAATTCCACACGGTCGATTTTAACCGCTAAACTTTCAGCAGATTCTCGTATAGTGCCATAAAAATTAAACACAAAGCATCAAAACTAATGCTGTGTAATCTGAAAGTGTGCCCACCGTAAAATGTAGATTATCGTCAACAGTATTCATTACCTGAGCAAAAAATTGTATTTCCATTGTCAATAATACCACTGGGGAAAATACAGTTAACAACATTTCAACGATATGGGGAAACTCGATTTACAATTCTGTTTTCAATATGCGCTTTTATATATTTTTTGTTGAAACACAAATATTCATCATTTTCAACTACTTCAACAATATTGATAAATGACGACATTTGATGTTATACAAGCGATATTTATCCGCGTAAGTCGATCCATATTTTCATATAGTGTTATGCAACGAAATTGCTTAATCGATACAAGATGATAAGTCGAAAAACACATTAAATGTTAGTCTCAAAAGCTTAAAGTTCAAAGTTAGACGGCTGGTATGGGTTACACGCATAAAAAGCAATTATTAATTTTTTGTATAAGTCTGTTATTTGTGAACTCTCGAATTCAATTGAAATTTCTTCAAAAGACACGGCTTCTAAATTAACAGTAATTTTGAAGGAAGCAAAACTTCTAAGAAATTCACAGGCAAATTTGAAAAGCTTTCAAAAATTTATTGACACATCGGTAATCGTCTAATTTCTTATTACCAAAGAGCAGTTATTGATCGGCAATCAATAAATACTGTTAACAACCGGCAACTTGCGACACAAGAACGGCGTTTTACAACTCGTAATAGAGAAAATTGTGAATAACCGAGTCTTCAGTATTTTATCTGCCTGTAAAAGAACGTATTTCAAGGTAATTTTCTGCATTTTTATTGAAGAATTTTATCTAGTTATTGTATGTGGATATACTAAATTTGATTTAATTCTGTTTGGTATTATAAAATGGCTAATATTTATCGGTATGTTATATGGTGAAAATCATTAAATTCAAGCGTTTCCACCTCAAATGACTCCCGAATCTAGAGAGGGCAAACCATCAATCATCCCTTAACAAAATCTGAATTTGCGAGCCAACCGTAATGTCCATTTTTGCTGCTCACGCATTGTTGTTGATAAATAAGCGACACTTTTTTCCAAAAAGAAAAAAACATCATTCATTTGAATAAAAGCCTGTTCAAAATCCAGGAAAATATTTTTCAAGATATTCATTTATTTTCCGGCTGTTTATCTGCTTTTCACTGTAATCAACACAAACAAGTTCTGTTATACTTACTTCAATAGGTATCATGATAAATGTTACAATGAGATCAGCAATGGCAAGATGACGAATCATCAAACTAATCCGGGATTTCCGGTGTCTTGAACGGAATAATGATATGAAAACAGTTAAATTGCCAACGGCCGCTATCACAAACAATACACTATAAACAGATATAACAATAAAATTTTGATTCATACGCAACACATCCGATTCAGTAATATTAAGTGTATCTGTATCGTTAACATTTAAATTAGTTATATTTGTGTAATTGAAAACTTCCTCAACCATTTTAACAAAAACTTTACGAATTTAACATTGTTTTTTGGACACTTTCAATTTACGAACAATTTGGTGGCTTATTTTGAACAAGTTTTAAAACTAATGATTTCCAATCGCCTGAAATATGTAGAGGAATTTCCACATTATTTAATATATGCCAGAATTCGATCAAATGATTAAAAACGTTCAAAAGCAAGAGGGACAAAAATCGTATGTTACCAACGATAACGAAGATTTATTTGCTATTTATCCAATTCAGTTTTCAAGAGACGGAAGCGCGCCTGAAACTGAATGAGCGACCGTGAAAACGCGTGAAGGGTGCAAAACATGCGCACAAATATCTTACGACAATCTCGAATTGCTATTTTCTACAACATAATTTTTTTAACAAATTATATGAAATTTGAATATTTCAAAATGATTTTGATTTCAAAACAACATCGTTTGAGTAATTGTAAAGCCTGCTGCAAGTAGTGTTTTTGAACGCATTCTTAAATGTTTCTATATGTTTATGTTAAAGTTTTAGCCACAATCGAGCATAAATCTCTCGTTAAAGTTCTTTAGTTTAGATATTAACATTTTCGCAATAAGGTGATTTCTGATCAAAACATTTAAACAATCATCGATAGTTTAACAGTAACTTTAAACACGGCCATCTCTCGATAGAATCGTACAATGGAGGTTAGTTCAACTTTCCGCCAATAGGAATTGGAGAGATTAAATAGTAGAATTAGGAAATACATTTTTATATCGTATTCGTTAATTTTTGAGACAGTTAAGATGACAATAAAATGTAGATCATAAGTCGATTTTGACTTGTTGAGCGTTTTAGTCACGAATTTTAATGACGCCCATCTTATTCTGAATGCAAATCGTTGAATTGTGCAATAATAACGGATCTATTGGATCTGATACATCATTTGTAGCGTCAGTGATAAATAAAACAGGAACATTACGGTATCGTTAAAGCTTAAAACACAAACCAACCAACATAAAATTGGTTGAATTGTTAAATTATTTTCTATTGTTCGGATGTAATTAACTGTGACCACGGAACTAAAAGTAATCCAAAGAGTTAAAAGGAGGGCCAATAATAGCAGCATTTGAACAAACTCATTTCAGCTCTCATAGACTCTGTAATGCCAACCGGAACCAAACAAAAAACAACTGTGGGTAGCAAAAAGATGAAATTCATCTAAAGAATAATATTGTTATAGAAACGACAAAGATACTAAAACTTAAGTTCGTTCAGAGACCACTCGGAACAGCTACGAATATCGTCTGCATTAATAACAAATAAACGAGAATATTAGGGGATGTTTACAAAATTGTATTTAGTTTAATGTTAAACGCATTATTAATTAGGACACGACCATGTTTGCTAGAGGGGATTTAACAACAACATTCTAATCTGCAGCAACCGCACGTTAAAACTGACTGTTGTCATAATCAGTAAACAAATATTTGTTTATATATAAACTAAACAAATGAAGGTTTCATAAAATCTAAGATATGTGACATGTACCACAAATAGTGGCAGTCCCGGAAACAAACTGCTGAAAATTTAAACCAACCAACAGAGGAATTCTTCAGATAATTTATCTTTCTTGTTGTAATTATCGTCAGACAATGCTTTGATATGTCTCTTTATCTTACAAAAGCATTTTTCGTTTGATTTCAGTTCACTTATATTCAAGAAGCTTTATTTGAAATATAAACCAGGGGTTCACAAGCTAGAATATTATACAGATTTTCAATGGTGTTAAATAATCGTTGATATATTTTTTTTTTAATTAAAAAAACCTGAATAGTTACTAATGTGACTATCGATTTACGAGATAAATTTGGTGGATGCGCCGGGTCGTTCCAATTTCGTTTAATAAATAATAAAAAATTCAGCAAAAAAAAATAAAAATAATCGATTCAGTTTCATAACTGTATTGCTAGTCTTTGGGCTATTTTTAAACTACAAGGACCAATCTTGCAAACAAAATTCTTATATTCCAACTTTACGAGAAAAACGATTAGTGATACTGCAGGTGATTTCTCGTCTAAAGAAAGAGCTCTCTCGGTTTTATTTTAGAGAGAAAATTACTACATCGTCTTGGTGTCTCTCGTTGAAACGCGACGTCTCGTTTCTCGTCGGATAAGCTGCGAACTTTTTTGAACTAGAAAACTGTTCTGTATTGAATAGGTACTGTTGTTATTCATGTTCCAAAGAAATAGCTTCAACATAATCTATGAATTATCGAATTATTTTACGAACTAAAACTGTACACAAAGGCAACCTCGGAAGAACTCATTTTTATCGATATCGGTAATTTTTAAAATACTAGAGCTCGTCTCATATTGATTTTATGATAGATGAATTTTTGATATCTTGCTCCATTCAACGAGACGAAATGGTCGCTAAAAAATACTGTGAAATTTTAAATGATGACGTTAAAAGGATCGCTTAAAGGCCAGAAGTTAAACAGAATTGACTGAAAGATGAACACAAACGCCTAGCCGTGTTTAAATATTTTCATATTATTAGAATACTAGACAAAGCGAAATATCGTACTTTAATTGAAGAAATTCAATTATACAGCTTGCAAGAAAGAAATTATTCAGTTCATTGGATTGAATGTTAAACAGCAAAGTTTTAGCAGCTTCTCAGTTGTTCCTTCATTTCTCTTGATGAATTTGCTATCAATTTTCACTGACACTAATAGCAATGAAGACGATGGTATGATAAACTAATTTCTCAAAGTATGAAATATGAATGCTAAAGTGTACGAAGTAATAACAGTATCACATACGCCTGTGGTTGTTTAACAAAAAAAAAACATCACGAAGAAAGTGTTCTATTTATCGACCTATAAAATTTACATAACAGGGAAACGTTTTCGGTTTACAATACAACACATGGATCGGTACAAATTTGATTTGTATACCTACAAAGTTGAAATTTATTATGTTTATAATGGTGCCTCCGAAACATTTGTAACTCGTTTCTAAACAAATCAAATGTGTTTTTTATAGTAATTCGACAGTGATGTTTATTTGGTTTGATTCGTAACGACTGATAACGATTCAATTAAAGCTACACGATATTCGCATATTTATTAAGCCGAACAGCATTACTTGTAACCAAAACGTGTGTTTAACGTCGACCGCTTAGGAAATCAATGTACTTTTATATTAACATGAAAATTTATACATCTTTACCTGAGAGCAAAATTGGTCTAACACGATCATTTTTAAGAACATAAATAATTCTTATAACTACCATTAAGTGCATAATTTGATTTCAAATTGAACTTTGCTTATAAAAATTTGACTAATAACACAAGCAATCAGTGGGAAAGATAAAAGGAAACGATAAATGTTGCGACAAAAGGACGACAATAACTGTTACTCATTATTTTTGGAACAAACGTATATCTCTTGGTACATAAAGAACACATTATTATGTTAGTAAATCTTCAGGTTCGTTGACAAAAATTCGAGCTTTTTGAGGCATAAGTTCAAGATCGCTGTCTTGTTAATGCATATTCTTTTGATATACGTGGTGGGTTCCTGTGTTGTTTTGAAATTTATTTTATTTTAAGATGTTCACTGATGTGATAAAATCTGCTGCAATTTCCGGAGCTATAAACAAGATGAATTCCCTCAAAACGTAATTAATTACGTCATATTACGAGGGCCTCTGTTAAATTGATAACTGTAATTTTATGCATACGGATAAGGCAAAAATATTGCTAGAATCTCTTGAAAATTTGTGGATATGTCAACAGGAAATAGAAACGGAATGTCACCCACATTCGAAGTTGTTCAACAGTATCGTCAGGATTTACATCGAAATATCGATAACTACAGAAATTCTCGTGACTACATTGTAGAATCGAGAATGTATCTTCAATCGGTATTTACATTATAGCATGTCGTATTGATGTTAATTTACTGGAATCATTGTCAAAAGAGATGAATTTGACTGTTAATTCTGTATACAAAATCACGTGGAAACTGTTGATAGAAATAGCGCAAACATTACAGAAATATGTTACAATTTTGGTATTTATTGATACCATACTGCACAAGTGTTTATTAAACGAACTCAATAAAAGTTGCTTTGTAGTTCGTCAAAACAGAATACTCAATTTATTTCCTATATTCGTGGTACATTTAACCTGACCTAACCTGATGCAGGAATAGAATACACTTCTTTGCTTTTTTTGCACAAATTATTATATTGTATAATAATAGTAACTGAAATTGTGTTACTAAAAGTAATCAAAATTATCTCTGTTTAATAGAAAGCTCTAAAATTAGAATGATAACAAATTACAAACTGTTACAGTATCTGCGTATTTTCTCGACTGAGATTTATTTCAAACTCCACTTCCCACAATTATTACAGCGATTGTGGTCATCGAAAATTTACTTATGTCGTCAGTTTTTTTTTCAATATTTGCATACTTTTCCACTGTTCTGCTGCTATACGAAGGCGACTTCCCCCATTTCTCTCGCATTATTCACGAGATTTAATTAATTATGTTTCTATAGTAGCTACCAATTCGTATTTTTCTTTTACATAATTTCTAATAATCGAATGAATGAAAATTTTGAGACTGAGAATTTTATTGAAAATTTTCCCACTCTTTTGTGTGTTTTCTCGTCAAATTTTAGTGCACGTTGCTTAATAGTCCCTCCACACGATTCGTGTGAAATTATTGAGAAATACGGCAGCTAATACTATTTTAACAAGTAAAAATCCCATGTATTGTATAATCTACATCTTTCTTTGTGCCACGAGATTTTCTATGATATTACCATATCGCGATTTACGTTTATACGTTACAATCGCCGCTTTGATGCTCTTATACAGGTTGTCCCAGCTCACTTCAAATATCTCGTTTGTTATAGAATAGAAGTGGAACAGTATCTAAAGATTTTAGACTATAATGTCTATACTTCAATTGATTGGTGCGATTTACTTTCTACATTTTTTGAAAATGCCAAAACGTCAAGATCTGCAAAGTTACTCAATATTAGAAACCAATAATTTTTTCAGACTGTATTTCAGCTAAAAGACGTTTCAATTCAACGCACAAGATTCCAGCTTTTATCAATTTGACCACCACACCTCCACAGTTCCTACGGTCCACATTATGCAAAATGGTGGAGGCGCCGGGCAAATCGTACTTTCCTATTTTTTTTTGACTAGCAAATAAGAAATTTTTAAAAGAAAAAAATTTGTTCATATTAAATGCATTTGCAGTATTGATTTGAATAAACATCGGGTCGATATAAAATCCTCTCGGAATTTTGAATTCTGACGTCTTTATGGCTTTTCCCCATTCACAGAATTTAACTAATAAATAAACAAGAAGACCTCCAACTTAAACGAAATTATGAGACTGAATATTAAAATCATCCAGATGTAATTCAGTAGGTATTAGCTACGGATCCTTTTTTAACTTATTTAAGTTAAATTTGTACGAGTTGCTAATGCAAAAGAAAGAATTTCGTTTATCAACCGTAGAAAAAATCTAACACCAGTGTCAGCTATAAACTCGTTTCCAATACTTGCAATTTTATTCGATTACGGCTACTGATTTCACGCACCTGCTAGGTCTACCAACGGAATAGACAGCCATTAGAGCGCAATGGGAATGATTACGAAAATTTTATTATACCATAAGATTCAAGATAATTTATTTGTCATGGATAAGAATCTCTTTTGGGACTTCACGTTTCACACTTGTGATAGGCCTCGTTTCTAAATTAACAAGAATATAATCGGATTTGGTTCACTTTATTAAAGAAAGAATTAAAGTGGCAAACTCGTAATCCTGAAACGGCTATAATTTTGTACGATCTATAGTAGCCAGCTTCCGAATAATTTCAATCAACTACGACACTGCCACCATACAGTAAAGCATCTACAATTCTTGTTTCAAAGTGAAGTATCTTATTACTTGTAACATCTGGTTGTAAAATAGCAACACTTGTGATCTTATACTGCCAATAATTCGTAAGCTTCTTCTCATTAATTCTTTCTGTTAAACAACAAAATTCTAAAAAATATTTTATTAGATATTGGTTACGTTATTAGTTGAGTGCGATAAAAAATAAGTTATGGTAGTTTAAATATAAATAAAATTAAAGCAATTAGCTGAGCACGCTCTCTCGTGGTTGCATGTAGCTGAGAAATTTCATTACACGTCACTTTCGAATGGCGCCGTGTGAATAAAATTATGCTTATTGAGACATTGTAAACTCGCGCTAACTAATATATAGCGTATGCGAAGATTATATTAAAAAGAATAGAATTAATGGGTTATATATCTCGAAACACACAGAGAGAAATGTTAGACAAACCCTGCATAAACGCAAATATGCAAATGAGAAACTTATACCGCAGACAAAAAGCAAAAAGTACGGTCAAAAATGAAAAATTTCAGCAACTGAAAAATACAATAACTACAACGTTCTTCGGTAAATCTACCATCAACGCAACGATGAAGACAAAGACAGATAATGTGTTTATTTGGACTTTTTAGAATTATAAATTTTAGATAGTTGCAGGGATAATCGGACTGCTAATGTCTCTTGTTTGCTGACATTTGCTGTACAGCTGTGGTGTTAGGATTAATTCAACGCAAGCACAAAAAGATGATCTGCATTTTATTTTCGTGGAAGCGGTAACGACGTTGATTATGTCGACAATGAGATGATATTAATTTATTTTCAAATTGAATTACTTTGAGTCGGTTATTATCGTCTATTGGAAATTACGAAACGTGTCGTAGGTGAACTTTGTAAAAATCGAATCACACGTTTGCGTGGAACTAATGATAAATGTTTCCCGTATAATAGATTTTATCAGATTGCATGGACATCGATTAATTCAGTTGACGTTAATCTACAACAGTTTATACTAGGTTTGCATTGATCTTTCATAGATAAAATGCAAGCGAATCGATATTAACGTTATTGATTTTGTGTGAGGTTCGGAATTTCACTATGTATATTATAATAAAAGAAAAAAAGTTGCGAGAGTAAAGACAGAAAAATTGAAATTTTCAAATTTTATTAGACCTTCAAAATAAATGAGAAAATTAAATATTACTTGGAAAGGAATTAATTAGAACCGGTTGAATATAAAATGTGGCATTCTATTTGAAACCTTTGTGATTTTATTTTTATATTTGCACACAAAGCACCACCCAAAGTCAACAAACAAGCTATAAAAAGTCCCAAAATTCATACGCCATCTCCCTCGACTATTTTAATGTCAGGATGTTTTGATTAGATACAATGGCATTTTTACAGTTCAGTCACAAGGTGTTAAATGAAGTAAAAAATGTCATACTCAAATCTACTGATATGCATTAAAATTGTTGAAAAGATTAACTACATTTTAAATGCCGGCAATATAGTATTATGTAACTAGTTATTTCACAGTGTAACAGAAACATTGCAGTGGAAACTTTTTCGTTTCTTTGCGTGAAAATAAGTGAAGATAAAGTTTTATAGTTTAAAAGCTTGAAAAAGTTATGTAGCAGTTACCACGAAAACAATGGGATTACGATTTAATCCACTAAATTTATTGCGCTTAATTCCATATTGAATATAGTCGTAATAATCTGTACGGAAATGGAGCGTATGCAGCTATTTTATGGATTTTTTGATAAATCGACTGTGCGGTAGTCAACAAGAAGTCCCTAGATAGGAAATATATTTTTAGGTCATCAATTTCAGTAGACAGTTTCTATTTTTTTCTTTAAAAATTAACAATATTTCTGTAGTCAGGGAATTATTGTACTGTCTGAAATTTGCTCCATAATATCGACCAAAAAATTAGAAAATTAGTTTGTATTTCTTAGTAGGTACATGAAATAAAGATATTGTGATGTAATCTCCAGATTTTAACGTTTTTAATCGATTTTTCATGAAATTGCTTTTTTTCCTGATTTCAAATATATGACACGTTCCACGCCAAATCGGACGATTTGAAAAATTTTGATTTTTGATTTCTCAATTTTTTAATGCTCCTCAAAAGAAACCTTCTGGTAAATTTTGAGATTCTTTTGATGATTTGTTAAAAATAAATATCAATTTTCAATAAAATTGCATTTTTCGTTTTTTTTCATAACTGTAGCAATAATAGCCTAAATTACAGCCTTTTTGAAGTCATTGTTTTTGGATATCCTTTACAAAAAAAAAAACAAAAAAAATATTCAAAAAAATAGTCCTGAATAATATTTTGAGTTTGAAATTTTAAATCGTGTTTTTAAAAGTGAGTGTATCTCCGATTTTTTGAATTTTTTCAAACTACCATTCTTTTAACGTCTTTTAAGACAAGTACGGTCGTGAGCCGTCCATGTTTACTATTTTTTTTCAATACCGATTTGTATCGTTGTATACTATTTTTTTACTCGTTTTAAATTGATTATAAGTAGACGTTAAATCTGAAAAAACCAAAATAAATGAAAACGTTTGTTGTAATTATTAATAAATAGACTTAACTTTACTTATTGATTTTAAATATCTATTAACAATTAAAATTAAGTAAAATAATTTGGCATGGAACGCCCAATGTATGTAGTATAACACATTTATTTTCAAGAACATTATAATTATTGTGAGAAGTGCGATTTTGCTGGTGAAAATTAGATTTTAAATTATCGTTTTCTATTGATTGCTTTCGCTGATTTGAAAAATAAAATAATAAATAACTAACAGCCAAAATAATAATTCGTTGATAAGCTAAAGTGAGCTTATGTTAGTGTTAGCGCACTTATTATTTCTAATCTTAATTATCGAAATGAATTCTATGCAGCTTCTCAATTTTCAAGCTGATATTTTTGTAAATTACGTAACTTAGTAGACCTTCTACTATTACCTCTGTAATCAACTGCTATAACAATCACTGCATAGATTATTGATTTCCTCTAAAAAGAGAAAGAACTAAACTTCGTCCCTATAAAATAAAAGCTCTTACTCAGAAATTAAAAACAATGAAAGATTCTGCCTTTAATATCATTTCCATGTTCGTCTTTTACAGTTTAATTTCCAGATTTAATTTATACGTGAACTTTTAAGTAGTAAAAAATCACGATGTTTGGAAACTTTTAAATTTGTTTTAAATTACAAAAAAATTCAATAATTTTATTCCCAAAATTCTTGCATTTACTGTACCTACTCGAAATTAAGCACTTTTAGGGGCTAAAGAAAAATCACATTTATCTTAAGATTGTTTTCAAGCTTAACAGACAAACAGGCGAAATATCACATAATTTTTTTCGACAAAAGTAGAACATTAAATGAAACGAAAAAAGCCAGAATTTTAATGAGTAGTGGTTGAAAGCAGCACATAGAAATCACTTTGAAAAACTAATTTATGGCCTCTTTTACATTTTAAATGCGAAAACTACAAACTGTACAACAATCAGTTACGTTCATTAGTGTGATTCATTTTCCATTCGATTATTTTTTGTTCGAAAACCGAATGGTTTCAACTAAAGCCGGCTTTTTTTTAACGATTTGATCTGTTTCTATGACTAACCGAAAAATCATTATTGTAGCACGAACCAAATACGTAGCAATAAATAATTACAATAAAAATTCCTACAGACGCTTATGTGAAATAGGACAGAAACATTTCAACTAACACTTATGAAGCATTTTCGCGCATTTTTTTTATAATTGATTTAACATAGATATTAATCTATCAAAAACAGATTTATTTAAAATAGCAAATTGGACGCAACATTAACTTAAATACACATTATACAAATCCCACTGCTTCAAATTGGTAGATATTTAATTTAAACTGTTTAAGACAGTTGGGCTAAGTAGACAAGCTTTCTTAAAGTCCGTCTCCATTTGGGTATTTGCAGAGAATTTTAAGTTTACACCGAGTAATTGCCCATAAAAGCGACCCAATTTATTTCATGTAGCTAAATTGAAAGGTCTCTTCCTTTTACGATACAAATGTTCGAAACGTGTCGATCGTCAACTGCAAAATGGTTAAAAATACTTTCTTCTTGAATAAATTTTCCAATCAAACTAAAGCAAATCGGTTACATTGAATCAAATAAAGCAAGAATTTTATATATCTTAAATCACTTAGTTTTTCTTATTTTTATACCAGTTCTACTTTAAAAAATATTTATTCACCTAACACGATATAATAAACTGTCTCAGTTATCATTCAAACAACATCGGTTAAATCACCTTTTGTTGTCTAGAGATTAAATGTCAAGTATTGTGCCCGTTTCTCGTTTGCACCCTTTTCCAGGGGAAAGAGTTTAGATTGCGTCTCGAGTATTAGATTGTGACGTCTCTTAAGTAATGGAAAACCGACCACTATTTATATCAGTTGCAGTGGTTTTTATACAGGGATAACATGACATCCCTTTTCTTGTTTCTATGCTAAATTTCCGGCAACATGAGAATATCAACGAATCAGTGAAAGGAGGTGCAAAGTCGTTTGAAATACTATTCTATCAAGAGACTTTATTGGAAAGCAAAATAGTCGACCATAAATGTCAGCAAAACACAATGCTTTGTTTGTGTAAATCGTTTTATTTTATTAATCCAAAGAATTGAAATTTAACGGATTTTTACGACAAGGAAAGTACTGTTGTAATTAAAAGCTACAAAAACATCCTCAGCGATTATTTTTGATATTTCAAAAAATACATTGGCGAATATTTTAATTGTTATTCCATTTGGAAAATAACATAAATGTGTAGAAAAGGAGACATTAGTTTTCTCTCATAATTAATGAGGCAATAGTCGGATCTAACTGTATTTTATTGATGACATATAATCAAGAAGTTTAAATGATTTATTAAGGTTATTTTAATGATTTTTGGTACAGGGAGATAATGTAGAGTTGTTGAAATAAACGCAACATTTTATTGATAATTATGATTAATGTAGGAGGAGTTTGCCGAAAGTAATAATAATTTTGCACTGATTGTTAGTGATAATTAGTATTCCACTGAGGACCGGAGGCCTATACAATATCAGATATAATTATCTAGTTAATGAGAACTACCACTAAATGCAGGAGCATTATCAAATTATGTTACAAATATGTAATTAAAAACTGTAGATACAAAAGTTGATCCTGGGAAACAGACAACGTTTCATTTTTTTGTAAAAGTTATTAAGTTGAGAGCTTTACTTTTCCATGATCAACAGCGCACTGACAAAAAAGATTGAATTGAAATTGAAAATATGATATCAATCAGGTCGTATTGCACAAAATTGATCAGCGAAACTTATAAATAAAGCTTGGGTCACATCAAATTTCAAATGATTTGTAATTATTTATGTCAGTCGTCATCGCTGCAAATTGGTGAAAATTCTGTAATCATCTGAAAACAAGAAACTCTTCAATCACCTTAAAGTATATATTTTTCAAATTGAAGCTTTCCAATGATTCGAGGATAACAAATGGACTACCGGAGGATGTAGAACTATGGTAGAATTTAAACTACTACTCATGCAATTCCTTCACGTCTATCGAATATATTTTATAGCTAATCGTGTGCACGAGGTATCAGTGTGAACTGATTTCTGCCAAATTTTACTAATAGAACTTGGAATATTTCAGCGACAATTTCCTCTAACTCACTTTGTTTCATTATTGTACAGCTTCAACGATATCTTCTGGCTGAAATTCTAATGAATGTCGTCTTTCTTTCTCACATTATCAGAACAGAAGTGGAAAAATAGATTATTCCATTGTTTTTTTTTCTAAACTCAAGTCGAAACACCGTTTTTTCTTCTTTTATGTAATCGTTTATTCTATCCTTGATTATACGGATTTTATTTTTTTGTTTAACCGAGGTTTTTCACTCGAAAATAAAATATCACGCCGACAAACAAAAAATACTACCCAGTAAATTAAAAGGAATTGTTAAGTGCGTATAATAAGTGTAGATATAGTTTACGAAATTTATATTTTATTAATAAAATCGTTTCTACTGTAGTGCTCTAGTGGTATCTGCAAATCATTCTAGTTCGTTTGTAGCTTTGTAGGAAGCAACCACGATGAACGAATACGTTAAAGTAATTGAAAGTGGCTTATTTTCGTTAGATATCTTAGGTCTAAATCCGCTGAACAAATTAAATAAATTAAAAATTACTGTCCTTCTAATCAGTTATGGTCTAATGGAAATTTTAATAATATTAAACGCCTTTCGGCAAGATTTCACCTTAGTTATGTGTACTGAATTCATCGAAAGTGTATCTGTTAATTCTTCGGTAAGCAATTTTTCAACTGTATTTACTCAAATTGATATAACTGCAATTTTAGGGAGCTTTAAAGATGTTTGTCTTTATTTTCCACAAAAATAAAGCTAAAACGATGATCCAAAATCTTGAAAAATTTTGGCCAACTAACTCTGAATCTGACAAATCCTATGGAGAAGAGATTGAATTTTACAAAAGCATTGTTAAAGTTTTTGCAACACTAACAAAAATAACCACATTTGGTTTCATTTCAAGCTCATTGTTTATGGGTAGATTACCAATAGCTTGTTACATTCTAGATTTTATATCGTATCCAGTGTTTTATTTATACAATATATTTATGATTATTGTAAGTACTTTGGTACAATTTGGATTTGAGGTTTTTACATTTTCAATGATGAAAATGCTAACATTACAATTTAAAATGTTGAACGATCGTTTACGGTTGTTAGAGTTCGATTCGCAGTGTCATTCAAATATTAAACGTTACATTGTACACCAAAATTTGTTATTTAACTTTTTAGAAACGTTTAACGGGTTTAATCAAATGGCTATTCTATTTGATTTCTGTATGCTGATCACTGTTATGCTAGCAGAAGTCTTACGATTAGAAAAAGAGTATAAAATGATTATCAACTATTAACAATAAAATCAAATGTAATATTTCAGGCCACTCAGTTTCAGTTTAATCAGACCAATATTTGCGATGGTGATGATTTTGTTTATCATCTTGATAATCTATTGCTGGCCGGCGTCTCAACTTTCACAAGAGGTAAATATTGATGCATTATATCTAAAAAAAAACTACTATTAATAGAAATTAGGCAGAGAATACGGTGTTTGCTGTATACGATTCAAATTGGTATAAATCTACCGATTTATCTATACGAAAACTGTTGATAATAATAATGGAAATGGCTCAAAAAGACGTTTCAGTTACAGCAGGAAAAATCATATTGGTTACAATGCAAACAAGCACGCAGGTGTGCCTAATAATTTTACATTCGTACTCTTCATCAGTTTTCTTTTTTGTAGATTTTGAAGAGCGTGTACACTTTTCTCGCGTTCATATCTAACGTCACAAAATAAGATTAAATAATTTATGTGAGGATAGTTTGGCACTTTTTCAATAGAAGTTATGAAAGAGCAGACGGGCAATTACTCAACAGTCCGATCCATATTAAAAAAGATTGTCCAGAAACAAAATTTCTGTAATAGAAAAACAGGAGTCCACTGGGCGATTACCAATATAGCCAGTCCGCCTCTGAAGCTTATTATACTGCATATTTAAATACATCTTATCAGTAGATTAGTGGCACTATCAAATATTGAATTATTTTATAAAATTCGAGCACTTGCTGCAAATAAACATTGAAATTATATGTTTGTTTGTTGCCGTTGTATAAGTTCAAATTATTGCCTTGATTATGAATTGTTTACTCAATTATTCCACCAGTCAATGAAAAACTTTTTTCCAATGTTAACTGGCAAAATCTTACATTACTGAATAAAATATATCGATGGTAAAGTAGTTCTTCATTAGTGAAGCATTTATTACGAAATTTAAAAAATAAAATAAATTAAAAAGAGTTTTAAGGGCAGTACCTATTATGTAGAAATTGTTGAAAGATTCCCAATCATATGAAAAAAGAAAGCCCTTTAATAAATTTAAAGTATCTACTTTTAAAGTTGAAAGTTTCTAGTGATTCGAAAATAACAAATGGACTACTCAATCGTATAAAACTGTAGTAAATTCAGTGGTAGATTTAGGCTTAGGTCCCTGAATCGTAGACCTAGGGCGCACAATCTGGGGGACTGAAAATTTTGGAATGTAAGCAAAGTTTTTGTTAAAATTGACAACAAAATATATTACAAATAAAACGCGGTCTTTCCGCATACTACTAGATTTATACAATGATTTTTGTCAAAGTCAGAAATAGTTTTTAGTTATGAGCTTTGGCAAACTTATATTTGGTAGACCCTCAAAGTTTTCTTCACGTATGGAGAAATTGGGTGGAATTTTTCCTATTTCCTAATTAGTTACAAAGCCTCTAAGGCACGGGATCATTCCTACATTGGAAGAATCCTAAGAACGTGTACAGTCCTTATCGATGATGTTTAGAAAGAATACCCAGGAAATACATGTTCTCTAGCATGACGAAAAAGGCGGCATCTCAGACCAGGCCACTGAGTAGATTTTTAAGTGCCACTCCTTCAATTCTTGCACATTTATCGCGTATATTTTAAAGTTAATTTTACTCATTGCACTGCAAATATTTCATCGAATAATTCCTCTGATTCGCTTTGTTTTATTATTGTACAGATGTCATGATATCTTTTGGCTACAATTCAAACCAATGTTGTGATTTTTCTCCCCTTATTAAAATAGAAGTGGAAAAATAGAGAATTCCGTTGTTGTTCCTAAATTAAAATCGAAACACTTTTTTTGTTCTTTTATGTAATCGTTTATTCTATCCTTGATTATATGGATTTTAATTTTTTGTTTAACCGAGTTTTTCACTCAAAAATAAAATATCACGCTGACGAATAAAAAAGATATACCAGCAAATTAAAAAGAATTGTTAAGTGCGTATAATAAGTGTAGATATAGTTTACGAAATTTATATTTTATTAATAAAATCGTTACTACTGTAGTGTTCTAGTGGTATCTGCAAATCACTCTAGTTCGTTTGTAGCTTTGTAGGAAGACACCACGATGAACGAATACGTTAAAGTAATTGAAAGTGGTTTGTTTTCATTAGAGATCTTAGGTCTAAATCCGCTGAACAAATTGAATAAATTAAAAATTACTGTCCTTCTAATCAGTTATGGTCTAATGGAAATTTTAATAATATTAAACGCCTTTCGGCAAGATTTCACCTTAGTTATGTGTACTGAATTCATCGAAAGTGTATCTGTCAATTCGTCGGTAAAGACTTTTTAAACTGTTTTTACTCAAACTGTTAGACTTGCAATTTTAGGGAGCTCTAAAGATGTTTGTCTTTATTTTCCAGAAAAATAAAGCTAAAATGATGATCCAAAATCTAGAAAAATTTTGGCCCACGAACTCTGAATCTGACAAATTCTATGGAGAAGAGATTGAATTTTACAAAAGCATAGTTAAAGTTTTTGCAACACTAACAAAAATAACCCTATTTGGTTTCATTTCAAGCTCATTGTTTATGGGTAGATTACCAATAGCTTGTTACATTCTAGATTTTATATCGTATCCAGTCTTTTATATATACAACATATTTATCATTATTGTAAGTACATTAGTACAATTTGGATTTGAGGTTTTTGCATTTTCAATGATGAAAATGCTAACATTACAATTTAAAATGCTGAACGATCGTTTACGGTCGTTAGAGATCAATTCGCAATGTCATTCAAAAATTAAAGTTTACATTGAACACCAGAATTTCTTATTTAACTTTTTGGAAACATTTAATGGTTTTAATCAAATGGCTATTCTATTTGATTTTTGTATTCTGATCGCCATTATGCTAGCAGAAGTTTTACGATTAGAAAAAGAGTATGAAATCATTATCAACCGTTAACAATAAAATCAAATCTAATATTTCAGGCCAATGAGTTTCAATTCAATCGAACCAATATTTGTACTACTGGCAGTTTTGTTTATAATCTTGATAATCTATTGCTGGCCCGCCTCCCAACTTTCACAAGAGGTAAATATTGATACATTATATTTAAAAAGAAACTACTAATAATAGGACTTAGGCAGATAATACGGTGTTTGCTGTATACGATTCAAACTGGTATAAATCTACCGATTTATCTATACGAAAACTGTTGTTAATAATAATGGAAATGGCTCAAAAAGACGTTTCAGTTACAGCAGGAAAAATCATATTGGTTACAATGCAAACAAGCACGCAGGTATGCCTAATAATTTTACATTCGTACTCTTCATCAGTTTTCTTTTTTGTAGATTTTGAAGAGCGTGTACACTTTTCTCACGTTCATATCTAACGTCACCAAATAGGATTAAATAATTTATGTGAGGATAGTTTGACACTTTTTCAATAGAAGTTATCAAAGAGCAGACGGGCAGTTGTTCAACGGTCCGATCCACATTAAAAAAGATTGTCCAGAAACAAAATTTCTGTAATAGAAAAACAGAGTCCACTGGGCGATTACCAATATAGCCAGTCCGCCTCTGAAGCTTATTATACTGCATATTTAAACACATCTTATCAGTAGATTAGTGGCACTATCAAATATTGAATTATTTTATAAAATTCGAACACTTGCTGCAAATAAACATTGAAATTATATGTTTGTTTGTTGCCGTTGTATAAGTTCAAATTATTGCCTTGATTATGAATTGTTTCCTCAATTATTCCACCAGTCGATGAAAAACTTTTTTCCAATGTTAACTGGCAAAATCCTACATTACTGAATAAAATATATCGATGGTAAAGTAGTTCTTCAGTGAAGCATTTATTACGAAATTTAAAAAATAAAATAAATTAAAAAGAGTTTTAAGGGCAGTATTACGTAGAAATTGCTGAAAGATTTCCAATCATATGAAAAAAGAAAGCTCTTTAATAAATTTAAAGTATACCTATATACTTTTCAAGTTGAAGCTCTCCAGTTATTCAAGGACTACTGGAACGTATAAAATTGGATTTAGCGTTGAGCCCGTGAGGCGTAGACCTAGGACGCACAATGTGGGAGACAGTAGATTTTTGAATGTAAGAAAAATTTTAGGTGAAATTGACTGTAAAATATATTACAAATAGAACACGGTGACTCCGCAAAGTACCAGATTTGCACAATAATTTTTCAATTTGGAGCTTTGTCAGACTTATTTTTGGTAGATCCTAGAAGTGAGGAACAATTGAGTGGAGTTTTTCCTATATCCTGATTCCTTACGAATCCTTTAACGGATCATTCTAACATTGGAAGAATCCTAAGTACATGTACAGCTCTTAGTGTGTAATCTTGATTATCGACCATTTTTAGAAGGAATACCTAGAAACTATATATTCTCTAGCATTACGAATGGAGCGGCATCCCAGACCAGGCCACTAAATAGACTTTAAAATGACACCCACTCAATTCTTGTACATTTATCGCGTATATTTTAAAGTTAACTTTACACATTGTACTGCAAATATTTCATCGAATAATTCCTCTGATTCGCTTTGTTTTATTATTGTATAGATGTCATGAGATCTTTTGGCCGAAATTCAAACTAATGTTGTGTTTTGCTCACCTTCCTAGAATAGAAGTAGAACAATAGAGAATTCCATTATTAAAATCGAGACACCTCGTTTATATAGATTTTAATTTTTTGTTTAACCGAGTTTTTCACTCGCAAATAAGACATCACGCTAACAAATAAAAAATATATCCCAGCGAATTAAAAAGAATTATTAAGTACGTATAATAAATGTATAATTTACTATTTTATTAATAAAGTCCTACTACTGTAGAGTTCTAGTAGTATCTGCAAATCATGCTAGTTCGTTTGTAGCTTTGTAGGAAGCAAATACTATGAACGAATACGTTAAAGTAATTGAAAGTGTTTTATTTTCGTTAGAGATCTTAGGTATAAATCCGCTGAACAGATTAAATAAATTAAAAATTTTCGTCCTTCTAATCAGTTATGGTCTAATAGGAATTTTATTAATATTATACGCTTTTTGGCAAGATTTCACCTTAGTTATGTGTACTGAATTCCTCGAAAGCTTAACTGTTTATTCTGCGGTAAAGAATTTTTACACCGTTTTTAATCAAATTGATGAACTTGCAATTTTAGGGAGCTTTAAAGATGTTTGTCTTTATTTTCCACAAAAATAAAGCTAAAACGATGATCCATAATCTTGAAAAATTTTGACCAACTAACTCTGAATCTAACAAATCCTATGGAGAAGAAATTGAATTTTACAAAAGCATTGTTAAAGTTTTTGCAACACTAACAAAAATAACCCTATTTGGTTTCATTTCAAGCTCATTGTTTATGGGTCGTGTACCATAAGGTTGTTACATTCCGGATTTTGTATCGTATCCATTGTTATACAATATACAATATATTTATGTTTCTTTTATCTGCATTAGTACAATTTGAATCTGAGCTTTTTGCATTTTCAATGATGAAAATGTTAACATTACAATTTAAAATGCTGAACGATCGTTTACGGTCGTTAGAGATCAATTCGCAATGTCATTCAAAAATTAAACTTTACATTGAACACCGGAATTTCTTATTTAACTTTTTGGAAACATTTAATGGTTTCAATCAAATGGCTATTCTATTTGAATTGTGTATTCTGATCGCCATTATGCTGGCTGAAGTTTTACAATTAGAAAAATGATTATCAACCGTTAACAATGAAATCAAATCTAATATTTCAGGCCAATGAGTTTCAAAAACTTTTTTAATTTCAGTAAGTTATCAGGGTTGATAAGTTACTGTTATAAAAACTTGGTGGATGCGCCGGGGCATGGTAATATTTTCTGATGATTGAGCCATGCGAACTGGTAACTTTCTCCGTCGTCACACATTATTTGCCGCTGAGTAAATCGTTCCTAAATTATTGTTCTATATAAACTGTTCCTCGTATCTACTAATAAGTAAAATTACTTGCTCATAGCAATAAAATAGACAGCGCTTTTTGGACAATATTCAAATAACCGCAGGGACTTCTGAAAAAGTACTTACTAATTAATACGCTAACTCCACTAATAGATTTTATAAACAAAGTCAAAGTAAATTCAATAACAAAATCAATATTTATGCCACTATCATAATTGTTTGTTGATATTCAGAAACATCCACTAAAAGTTTTCCAAAACTAATTAAGATAAGAATTAATATGGCGACGCATAAAAACTGTTTGTAAGTCACAGAAGCATATTCTACTCACATTTATTACATGATTGGTTTTACATAAATGGAAAACATCCAAATGAAAATCATCTACCAATACAGTTTTCAATATAACACTTACGGTAGATTGTTTTGTGAATATATTCTGCATAGAATAAAAAATTATAGCTTACCGCCGCAAGATACAACCTGCAAAAGTGCTTTATGTGACTTAAACAAAGTATTAAAGAAAAGCAGGATATCTTACGAATCCTTCAACCTTCTCCCTAAGACGACATCTTTACCTGATATCTAACATAGAAAGAGTCTACTGTCCTCGTTAAGATTATAGCGATTTTCTCTAGAAGAACGTGTCCGATAACATGTGCCGGAGGGCGATGGAGCTAAATCAAAGAGTGTTTAAATATGACAAAATCACTATTCTGGCTTTAAAATCTAAAGTTTACTGCAACAGCAACTGTAGTGGATACGTTTGACTTCGTAGTAAATAAATTATTGAATCTATAAATGCGTTCTAATGGAATTAATTAAAGTAAATCCTAACAAAAGCACCGATTGGTTTCAATTTATTCACAACATTGGTGTACGAAAATGTTGTTCAATTCTAATGGAAATTTTTGAATAATATGAAATAAAAGCAAATTTGTTTTTATTTTGTCTGCCATGACTTTAATTAAAACAGTTTTGCACACATTACAGCTTTTTTATTAGTTTTAGAACTTTTTGTTTCCACTCTAAAAAAACAATAAATATTTATGATAGGGATAGCGGTATATATTACCTTCGGCGGCTACTTGTTATTCAGTTTACCTCGAGTTTATTGAATGCGTTACGATTAATCAATGTTCTATTGGTACAATATGGAGCGTTCCAATTGTTTAATAAAAATTAACATGTAAACGATTCTTAAGCAAAACATGTTAGTGTTTTTACTACGTAAGCAAAACAATTTTCCAATTCACAATTTCACCCCACAAAAAGTCATTGGATTCTGGAATCCATCAATTCTTAAGGGATAATTTATAAATTGTAATTCTTAAGTACAGCTACTGAAAATATCTTAATCAATTATGCATTAGAAAATAGCCAGAAAATTTGAATCGTTGAGATACCATTGAACGTTTATTGTATTTAGTCTATTGAATCGGTCGTAGTTCCGGACTTGTTATTCTTTTATTTGTGAAAATCTGAAAAATGTTGGAAAGATAAATACTTTGTACTATGCACAGATTCTCTTTGTATGTGACTTTTATTATTTATGCTTCCGCCGAGTTATCAATATTTGGCAGATGCGACCGGAGAAATTTCAACAACGAAAATATTTATTCGCCATACCTTTGTCTACCAATATGCGAATTTTTTAGGGCAATCCAAAAAGCAATTTAACGGCATACATTGTTTGTTCAATAAAATACACAATGGGCCGACCAGAAAAAATCGTAAATACCTAAAAATTTTCCACCACGTAGATCGATTCACAGAATCAATTATGACAAGACTACGTTTCGTTGGAATTATCTCTAATCACAGATAAACGCTATAAAAACTACTGATAAACTGTTTTATACGAGATACGTGCAGAAGTTTTTAAATTATATTACAACGTTCGTTGAACTAACAACTCTATCATACAAATAGAACGAGACGATTCCGTAAAAATTCATAGTTGAACAAAATAGCGTATCAGTTTACATTTTCAGTTACTGTTATTCAGGAAGTTCGTTCCATTAACTTTCTGAAAGCATCAAACGGACATGGCGGCAAGTCAAGAGTTTTTGCTATGAAACAAAGCTTGTGTGTGGACATATAACGATAACACACAAAAAAAAACTATTTTCATAACTATCCAAGAGATGAAATCCGTTTTAGTCCTGTTAGTAACAGAGAATAACTTTGACAATCATTTTGATTCTAGTAATAGTTTCTCCATTTATAAGATAAATTGTGAACTTTTCAACTCGTCTCATTTGAATATTGCAATTTACTTTCACATCCTTCATTTAATTTCTCGGATAATTGTGAGAAATTACGTAAATTCTAACAATTGCTATGGTAGACTGCATACTACTTTTCTGTTTTAGTTATGAGAACAAGCACAGATAAATCAATAGCAGTTATTAAACTGAATTGTTTGCACTTTCAGCGACAAGGGCCATTTCTGTTGTTATCCATGAGAAATAGGTATATTCAAATGAAACTCTCTAAATGGCCACATTTGTCATGTTTTAATGCTTTACTATTGGAAAATATTCTTATTAATGTACATGCTAGCGTCATTGAAATTCATGAAAATATTTTTCAGTTTTTTGCACTTGTTTGTTGTACTTACTTCAATAGGTATCATGATAAATGTTACAATAAGATCAGCAATAGCAAGATTACGAATCATCAAACTAATCCTTGATCTTCTGTGTCTTGATCGGAACAGTGATATGAAAACTGTCAAGTTACCAACAGCCGCTATCACAAATAATGCACTATAAATCGATATAACAACAAAATTTGGATGCATATCTAGCACATCACTTGCAGTAATATTAAGGGTATCTGTAGCATTGAAATTAGTTATATTCATATAATCAAAAACTTCTTCAACCATTTTAACTGAAGCCATGCAAATCTAACATTGTTTACACCTTCTTTTTATTGACAAATATTCGACTACTTGTCATACTAGTAACTAGTTTTTAGTTCAATAAAACATAAATTACAAATCCCCACAAAACTGTTATTACAAAGGGAATGAGAAATTTTCTCCCGCTTGCAATAGCAAAAAACTGCTGATTCAGTTACAATTCCGTTTTCAATTTTCAAGAGACGGAAGCGCGCCTCAAACTGAATGTGCGTCTATCGAAATGTGTGAATGCAAAACATGCGCACGTTTTCGGACTATTTTACACAAAACACAGTTAATAAATTACTTCTAAAAGCTGCTGAATTTAGAACATTTTCAGTAAAAAAATCATCTAATATGAGTTGCGTAAGAATTCATATAGGTACCTATAATTAATGTCGTTAAATTAAATTTGTAAAAAGTAATCGTTATTATGAGACATCTTTATTTTATTCGATTTACCACAAATTGGCAGACAAAACTATTTTTTAAGAATTTAAATTTACAAAATATTTGAGAGGTGGATGATGACTTTCAGTTACAGCCATCTTTCGAGGAGAGGTCTACTTACAGAGACTTGATTCACTTCAGAGTTCTACAATGGCTGTTCAAATCAATGCGAAACAATTACTTTTTAAGACAGTTAAAAAAGTAACGATCATATATTATTTATCTAGAAATTGACAAAGTATTATTAAAATCAGTACTGGGCTGGCCCGGACGTTTAGCAGTAACCAACGGCCTGCGATACAGAAAGGGAATCTGTGGATTTTACTTCAAAACACAACACCTACCATACATCTCTCATTAAAATGCAACGTCTATAGCAGTGATTCTCAACCTTTTTTTTGTTGTGGTACACATTTCAGAATTTGGCGGCACACTAACAATAAAATAAGGTTAAAAATAAATGCAAATAATTTGCATTTCTAAAATTTAGCGGTATACAACCCGAGTCGAAATTTAAATCCTCGTCAGTACTTACTTAGATTATACCTAAATAACAAAGAAATTATGTACTGTTAAGAATCTAGTACTTATTTAGGTTCTTGTTGTAAATACTTGCAGCACTAGCACCTAAGAACATATAAGTGCATAATTCAAATCTAACCAGCACCTGTATGGATCTCCGTAGAACTTAAATTTCGACTCGGGAAAAGTGCTACGCCACAGCGGTTGAGAATCACTGGTCTATAGCATAACAATTGATAGAGAATAGAACCGATTTATGGAAGAGCATTGTGAAATGTTTTCCTTGTCTTATTCCTAACAATCAAATCAATGAGATAGGTGCTTATTTGGTACAGAATCCATTGATGTCTCTACATAGAATGAGACAAGGAGTTGGATTAGCAAACATGAGGGCAAATTTAATAAACATTTCAACTCAATTACGACGCTCTTCATTTTATATGAAAAGAATTAATGATAAGTACAAATTTATTTCATATTAAAATGACAATCTTTAGACAAGTTTTTACTATTGAATGATTGTGGAGATATTCACTACAATATCAATCTTATTACTTTTAAACTAGAATTGCGTAGGAGAATTGTCTGGCGTCAGTGGGAGCAAAAAAATTGACAAAGCTAAAAAATCATTGACAACACCACGATTAATGGTAAGAATGTCTGTGTTAGAACTATTTGGCATTTACTACAATTCGTAACGCTCTTCGTGAATATTTTAACAAGATATTTTGATAAAAAATATGCTATAATACATTTGGAAACCTTGAAAATTAATCAGATTCAATCAATTCGATAAAGCTGTTTTTTCTCAGTAGTAGTTTAGGTAAAAACAAGTTGAGTTGAATGCTTAGATAAACTAATAATAATAGAACAGATAGACCCAGTTCGAATAAATAGCTTCTATTAAGCAATGTATTAAAAAGTTTTTTCTACTTTGCGTCAATAATAGCGCTATTTTTAAACTTGCAACTGTATCGAAATGAGCTGATTTCGATACTTGTGTAAAAGTGAAAAATGTAGTAAATTTTGTTTCCCTAGCGTTGGTATTGATTTTGACAACTGTCAAAAATCGTGAACAAAATCAACAAAAAACATAGTAATTTTTGGTAACATATACAACCGCTAATACATCAATCAAAAAAATCAAACAATGTTCAATTGTTATATCAGTAACATCAACTCCCACCAATTTCCCTAAATACCAACTCTCGCATTTTTTTTTTTGTAAAAAAGGCACAAAATAGGCAAAATAGAATAAATAGTATAAAAAACTCGTGTCAGAAGTTGTATATTGCACTCGTTCTTTAGAAAACGAGCGGCGAAGCAATAATTGTCGACTTCTGACACTTGTTTTTTAATCTGTACAATAGAAGACCTAATACAGAAGATAAAATGTTCACAAACTACACGGACAATTGTAAACAGCAGACAACATTTAACTTTACAATCAAGCGTTAGGATATAACAGAACTCATTTGGTCATTGCTCAAAGCTACATTTGTTACGCAAAGCTGGATATTTTACATATTTATCGTTAAAATAGAGCGATATAAAGGTCATGTAGCAAAATAAATGGCTGTTGAATCATAAAGCGTGTGGACTTTTTAATTTAATTGATAAAAGCTTTAATAATCTACAAATCAAATAATGTGCTTAATATTGAGTACTCTAGGTTTTGCTATTTGTTTTTGAAACAAACACTTCAACAAATAATTGAAATTAATTATTATTATAAAAAAAAAGTAAAGATAACGATAATTAAATTTGATTATGGTCTCACAAAGAAAGTAAATGACGTTCAAGATATTCTATGACTAATCAATCGATTTAGAGTGAAAACATGCGCCGACAATAGAAATTATGCATATATTGAAGCGAATTCAATGTCTAAATTAACATGATTTAAACCCAAATTACACGAATTGTGGAGACAAAAGGAAACGAAATTTAAAGAACAAAAGGATAATTGAAGACAGAGACAGCCCGAGCTTTTCTGGCGTTCCAGACAAGTTTATTTTCAGCGCCCTTCTCCAGAAATTAATAATGATCGAGTTTTATGTATTTCGGAACCAAGTTCTTTGACATCTTCGTTAATTACTTTTCTACTTGTTTAAAAAATAATCCATCATAGATTAATACATTTTGAAAAAAGTAAACCTTAACTAAACCTAAAGCAATGATCGTTTGTGTTCAAAAAAAGACTCACGGTTGGGTTCCAGTCGATAACTGCATCATTGTAACAAAAATAGAAAGAAAAACTGTTAGTATTGTAAAAAATATACTTATTTGAAAATTTACCATCTCCATAGGAATTGGGGTGAAAAATCAAAAGAACTTGATTGGTGGATTTGGTAAATTCCAGAGCCGAGGCAAAATGTAATTGTAGGGTTACCAATTTTTGTACTTTCATAAAAACTTACTTTTTTTACAATCTACGTGATCCAAAGACCTGTACATAGGACCGATCAATTGTTTATCACTAAATTTGAAACTTTTCCACCTTCAGCAAGTAAAAAACATTCTTCAAATTGAATCAAATCTACCGTATTTAGCAGCAGTTCCCAAGAGTTCTAAGCTAATGACCCAATTGAGTAAATTCATCGGACTTAAGGCTGTTCTACCGTTCTTTTTTCAACTGATAATAAAAGACTTTTAACAAAATTCTACTCAGGATGCACTAAAAAGTGCCGTTCCATTCAGCTGCCTGTTTTAATGTGGGCTCCAGCTGGCCCTGAGTGAAGACCTATGAAAAAGTGTCCTAAACTTCAACTTTACAACATGGTTTTGTGTGAAATTATCATTAGAACAAATTCAAATTAGCTTTAAGTATATATTTTATAATCTTTTCGAGGATGTCGAAAGGTGGGTATCAAATTTTCAAACTATGGTAACAGTTCTCTTGTCTCGACTTTTCAAGTCGTCATACGACAGATTCTCGTTTAGATCAAAGCTAAATATTTAATTTTGCCTCTTATATTCTATTACTCGTCAATGAAACGATTGCAAGATACCTTTAGGCAAGCAAAGAAGCATTTAAGGAGATCTTTGTAAATAAACAAGCAGTATTTTTTTTAAATTGTACAAAATCATAGAACTATTGTTGACTTATTTTTACATATTGAATGTGCCGATATAAGGATTTCGTCCAACTTCTTTAGTTTCTTTTTTTTCACACTACAATTCTGAGATAGTTAGATGGTCAACTTTACCAGTTATCACACCCTTTCAGAAGTAGTTACAGATCATGCCAGAGATTTACTGGTTTGCCTGTGGAAGCATCCCAGTTGTGACCCAACCGTGTGGACTGTTTTCTCTCACTTTAACTAGAAGACTCTAATGGACAGAAGAGGAAACATAACTTAAAAAAATACTTGTCATGTTAGGTTTTGATTTGGTCTGAATAAATCATAAGGTCGGAATTAAGACCAAGTGAGGCATCAGGCCAGTGACACTAAGTAATACAGAGGCAAGTTATTATTATTATTATCATCAGTAACAATAAAATTAAAAATAATGAAATAATAAAAATTTAATGTGTCATGTCTAAATCCATTCAAAAGATAAGGACTATTGTTCCATTATTCAATTTGTTTTTATTTATTTTTGACCCGAAAGATATTGGTACCGTTGAGGAAATATAAAAGAATTTCTTTAAAGTAACTGTAATCCTTGAGAAATCCAACTGTATCTTTTTATTGATGAGAAACGGATCTAGACAAACAAAAAAATTGTCGGAACGGACGCTAAGCTTGCACTATTGAATCAACCTTTATCGGTAACTTTTTACACGTGTTTTCAATTGCACTTATCGTGATTATATTATTTACGTGATAATAAATTAATAAATAGTTGATATCCGTAAGGAATCTAATACTTTCTAATTAGTACTATTCATCTGTTCAAATCTATAGTGATGATTCTGTTAATCGCCTTTCTCGGTTTGTTCTCACAAATTTCTTGTTCTGCTGTCGGAGCAAGTAGTGGTAATGCTATAAAATAAATCGATTCTAATTATTTTTAATTATTTCCTAAATAAATCTAGGATGCAGTATTTCAATAAAAGACTTGGATCCAGAACCGATTGTTGTCAATTCACTCAATGAATTTATCTATCCCGAACCGGACGAAAGTCAAGTCAACTTGGAAACAAATGAGAAAATCTTCATTTCTTGTCCTGGTGGAAGTTTAACAGTTGGCGGCCAGTCTTATGAAACGATCCAAGCCACCTGTAAATCCGGTAGCCGTTTCCTAATCGATGATAACGTAATAAATTTCGATGACATCAGTTGTTCAGACAGTCCCTATCATACAGCTAGATATACAGGGGAATTATGTGAACTCAATGGTCGTGAAATTGAAATTGGTTTCGAATTATCCGATGATACGTTCGTCCGTCAAATTCGTGGTTGTTTTGATTCTGACCGACAAATCGCTCTTTACACTCAATACAATTTAACGAAATCGATTGGTAAACACGAAAGTGGCGTTTCTAGACCTAGCTTCATAGAAGATGATTTCTATAATGTCGGCGGTTCGGTTAATTATTTGTATGTAAAGAAAAATCAACGGGCCACAATCAATAGTTTATTAGGTTTATCGAAAACTTCAACAAAATACATACAAAACAACAATTACTTTTTATCTAGAGGTCATTTCACTGCTAAAGCTGATTTTGTTTATGGACCTCAACAAACAGCCACCTTTCATTATGTCAACGTAGCACCCCAATGGCAAACTGTGAACGGTTTCAATTGGAATCAGGCTGAAACTGATACACGATCGTATGCCGAAGAACATGGTGTAGATTTGATTGTCACCACTGGACCGTATGGTGTTGCAACATTACCGCATCAACACACCGGTGAAGATGTTGAACTTTATTTATATGTTAATGGTAATAAACGTGGAATACCGGTACCGGAACTATACTGGAAATTTGTTTATAATCCGGCAACAAAACACGGAGTCGCTTTGATCAGTCTTAACAATCCTTATCAAACAGATGTTGAAAAGAGTATAATCTGTCCAGATGTATCAGGAAAGATTAGTTGGTTGAATTGGGATGCTCAAAGCATACAAGATGGTTATTCGTATGCTTGTGATGTTAATGAATTGAAGAAAGTTGTACCTCAAGTGCCTGATTTCGATGTTGTAGGCTTGTTGGTATAATGATGATAAGACTATTTTGACTTTGGGCTTTTAGTAAGACTAAAAGCTGCCTTAAGGCAATAATAACAACACTTGTATTCACTTATTTTTTGTTTTATTTGTTCCTAACATTTGATTCGTGATAAAAATAAATTTGGTAGACAAAATGATCGAAGAATAAGCCGAAAATATTCGGTTTAAATAATTGTTTATTGAAATCAATTCGCAAACAATTCAAAGCAACACAACAAGTTAAAAATCAATAAATTCAAGTAGCTTTGATTGTGCAATTTAGCTTATCTCAAATTTTCATCAGAATTTTCAATTGTTTTATCGTGTGATTGTTCTTTTTTCGAAACGTTTGTGTTTTGATTCGTTGCTATGTTCATATTGTTTTGTTGTATCGGTGAACATCTATTATCACGACTGATTATTAATTTTTGTTTTGAATTCTTTTTATCAAACAATATCTTATAACGTTTTGCGAACAATAACTTATCAACAGCACCGACAAAATCATCTTTGTACAAATTTATCACTGTATGTATTGTGGCTGGATGTATATCAGGAAACAATTGCATGAAACGTAGAAAATAGAAAAAATGTTTTCTAGAAATGTTCAACAGTTGTTCTTTTTTCATCTAAAAATGTATTGAGAGAAAACACGAATAATTGTAGAACAAATTATGTTTTAACTTACCCGGGGATTAGTCGGGGAATGTTTGGTTATTGATGGATCTGTTTGAGTTGAATTTCTATTTTTATTCAATAATGTTGATTGATAAGGCTGTGAACTGTTCCACGGACATATAATTGGTTGTTTGTACAATAATTTTTGCACGTTTCGTCTGTTCATTGTTACAATGTTTATTATATTTTAATAATGCACTGTAATTGGCAAGTTTGTTTTATTTTTGTTGAAAATAAACAGACTTTTGTTTTAATTGTTGTTGCTACGATATTTTACTAAGCCGACTACTTTATTTTAAATGGAATTTTTAAACACTACACTAGCGTTAAAAGCTTTTGGATAGCTGAATTAAATTCCTTGGTGATCAAATAAATCATAAATTCCGTATCCGTATTCTTCACATAGGAAAAAAAATTGCAGCACAATTATACTAAGATCTATTAGAGTTCAATCGACCTAACTTTAAAGCAACAAAACTGCAATTTAGTAGCAAATCTAGTAGTGCTTGTAAAGTTTAGTTAAGTTGATACCTTGAATTTATACAAAGTATACGTTTGCATTGCAATATCATTTCAATTCTTGTTTATTTCAGTTGTCTTCACTTCTAGTTAAGTAACCTTAAAATTTCCAACTTGGCACCATGAAATGTGAAATTGGCACCTTTCACTTTCTCATCAGTAAAATATTATTAGAATTGAATTCCTGTACTCTCTTTTCACAGTAATGTACAGTGTGGCCCATTTTCGGTAGTTTTGCAAGGCATTTTCTATAAGGAGAGCTCGTAGCAATTGACGTGAGGCACATTCCCATCTTATACTTTTCGAGACTCATCGGATGGAGTCATTAGATTTTTGCTATGTTTTGTTTATGAGTTGTTTCCGGTTTTTTATTTTTTCAGAATTTTGAAAAAGTCCTTTATCTAGTAAGCTTCAAAAGAAACTTAACTCATTTTTCATTGTTTTTATGCCGATCAGGGCCGGCCCCAGCTTTCCATGCAAGCTTATTTTCGGCGCGCCACTCCAGAAATTAATAATGACTGATCGAAAATCATATTTTTCACAACAAGAAAACAACATTGATCATTCGCGTTAAGTTATTTTGACGTCAAACAATAAAATTCCAAAATAATCGCAATAATTTTTTGTCGAATTTTAAAAAAGGCTGATGATGCATAGAAAAATGCCGTATGAAAACAATTCAAAACAATTAACCGTCAAAAAGTTGAAAAAACTACTCAACACTACTTATAAAAAAAGAAAAATTGAAAATTTGATATCTGTTTCTATATTAAAGGCACTAGCACTTACACTAACACTAGCACTAGACAATTATTAATGAATAAAAAAAAATGCAATTTTTTTAAAGAACATTAACACATCAAAGACTGCAACACAATTGGACAAGAACGAACAAATCTAAAACGGATCCTTTATATGGTTGTCATCAAGAACGTACGAGGACTGCTTGAAAAGTCCGTGACTTTTTTAATTTTTCGCGCAGTAACTTTAAATACAACACTGCTGCCATCAACCGCCATCTGTTAAATTTTGAGCAAGTTGCGTCATTTAGTTTTTGTTTAACAGCCATTAAAAGCAAAGAACCTCATCAATTTTAACAAAAATGAAAAAATGTGAATTTCGTGTGCTGATTAAGCATTATTTTTTGCGTAAGAAACCATCACTGAAACCAAGGAAAGACTTGATAAATACTACGGGAACTCTGCACCATCAATTCCAATGGTTAAGAAATGGTTTACTGAGTTCCGTTGTGGTCGTTCCAGCACAAGTGACGCCGAACGTGCAGGTCGCTCAAAAGAGGTCATCACGCAAGAAATCGTCGATAAAATTCATGGAATAATATTGTACGCTCGGAGAATCAAAGTACGTGAGGTGGCTGAGGCTACAGGCATCTCAACAGAGCGGGTACATCACATTTTAAATGAATATTTGGACATGCAAAAGCTATCCGCGAGATGGGTGCCTCGATTGCTCACAATCGACCATCAGCGCAACCGTGTGACCACCTCAAAGGAGGCGATGTTCAACCGCAATCCGAACGAGTTTTTACGCCGTTATGAAACCGTAGACGAAACATGGATCCATCACAATACCCCAGAGAACAAGGAACAATCAAAACAGTGGGTAGAACGATCATCGGTGAATATTATTCAGAGCTTTTATAATTAGACAGATTCGATATTAATTTAATGCAAAAACGATGAGATCTGACGAAAAAAAAAGTGCTGTTCCATCAAGACAACGCTCGGGTGCACACGTATGTAGTCACGATGGCAAAAATCCATAAATTGGGCTACGAACTGCTACCCCATCCAGCATATTCTCCCCTGCGACTTTTTTCTCTTTCCAAACCTGAAGAAATGGCTGTGTGGTAAGAAATTTTATTTTAAGAGCTTTGAGAAAACCTATTATTTGGAAGGAATACAAAAATTGGAAAAACATTGGACTAAATGTATTGATCTAAAAGGAGATTATGTAGAAACATAAACGCTTATTTGCCGAAAAAAAATGTTTTATTCAAAAAGTCACGGGCTCATCAAACTGCCCTCGTATATACGCGATTAATCTAACCTTCACACTAACAAAAAAAGTGGAAAAATGTTAAAAATATCTTTTCTAAATAATTGTGGCTAAGCAGACAGTTGAAAACTGTAAAAAATTTGCAAGGGTGGATTTATAAAATTCCAGGACAAGGCAAAATTCAATCGTAGAATTGACAATTCCTGTATTTACAGAACAACAAAATTTTGACTGAGGGAGTTTTTCAAAAACTGAACCATTTGTACGATCTATGAGCTCTGAAGACCTGACAGAGAGTTGATCAATTGTTTATCACTGAAACTGTAACTTTCCCACCTTCAACCAGTAAGTAACTCCTTAAAAATAACGTTTTCCAAAATGAATCAAATCTTTCGCCTTCAGCAATAATTTCAAACAGTTATAATCCCATATTGAACACATTCATCAGAGCTAAGACTATTCTTTCGTTTGTAAAAAAATAAAAAAACCTGTAGTTACTCGAAAACGTAAAATAGGACGGAAGTGTACCATCAAGTATTTTGTATAGCTGCAAATCCATTGAACATAGGCCAGCCTATAGATATAAGAACAACAAACAAGAAGGCCTAAATTACCACGTTCTTGCTTTTTTTAACGAAAAAAGAAGAAAAAGAGAACTCAAATAATCAATAATGAGAGAGGTATCTTCAACGTTAAACACATCAAAGAGTGGAGAGTTAAGGGGAAGTCAAGAGTTAATAAATAAAATCTTTGGCACAAAATACGCCACAAGCGGTTTTTAAGGCTTCAAAAATAATCAGAAGGCTTGAAGAATGTATTGTACGTCAAGGAAGCCGCAACTATTGTCGTTGTACAACAAAAACTTTTTATTATTCGTCAAATTTAACCTAAAATCTAGCATATAGGTGCTAAAAGCAATTCGTGGAAAAACAAGAACGTAGTCGATACAAACATCGACCCACAACCTTAGAGAAGTCTCTCTAAAACTATAAAACGACGCTATAAAACATGCATGTTTTATACTGTGATAGGCATGCCTATCACAAATTTAATGTTCTATTTTTAAAATAGTTTTCATTAGAATACCCATACGTGGAATACAGAAAATTCGATGATAGTTCTCGAATGATACGTCTTCGTTTAAAAATAACACGACCATGGTAAATTCTTTTTTTATAGTATCAAAATAACAAAAAAAAACGTGTTACTTTGTTTCATATTTTCTTTCCCTTCTAGACATTCGTATTGTTTAATTTATATGTCAGATGGTAAACGTATTTATATATAAACACATAGAAATTATATCTATATATTGTGACAATAAAACTGGCACTAAATGTCGACCGCGTCCAAGGCTCGCATGCCTGTGCTTCAAATAGAAGGATACCCATACCATAGTGAAGTGCCAAAGGCGAGATACGGACAAATTAGTAAAGACGTTTGTTCAACGTTAATTAATAGTTTAAACATGTTTCTGTGTGCATTGAATTAAATTATTAAATGAAATGAGTTTTGTGAAGAAAATTTTTACAAAAATGAGTGGACACGATGATGGTAAAGATGGCAATTCAGATGGTGTTGATGATGATGATGTTAGTGAAGGTACATCGACGGAATCCAGTGATACTGGTATTTTTACTGGTATTAGTGATTTGGAAAATTCAACGAGTAATGTTGAAGCTGATTGTTCGCAAATTTCCAATTTTTTTGGATACTGGTGAGTTTGTCAAAGCATTAACAAAACTTCTAACACCTTTTACACCTGTTCGGTGTGATTTGCCAACTACAAATTGATACAAAATGGCACAGGTAATATTCGTATTAATCGAAAATTACCACCGTTGCCAATTAATCTTTCGCTAACCTGTTGTTTCGCATAAAAAATGAATAATTTATTGCGTTAGAATTTTTTAAAATTTCACCGTACACGTATATGCAACACAATTTACAAAAGCTCGCCGTTTATTTTAAATCATTTTATCATTTTTCCCAAATTACCAGAACGGATTGCACATTATATTCGCAATAAAAATCGTCTAAAAATATCACGTTGTTGTTGTTTTTTTACAGAGCACAATTTCGTTGTTGATATCGTTTCAATACGTTTTCGTATTGATATTAAAAATAAATACAGAAGTCAATTAAAATGTTAGAAAATCTTCGAATTTAGGTCATAACAAAATGAAAGACACGTTCAAATATCTTTGAGAATTAGTACGCTTACACAGTGTGCAATATCTGTCGTTGACCGAAGCTAGAAATAGACTTTCATTTTTAACAACACTGCCAAAAAAACCTCCACAATCCACCTTTCGTTTCTTTGTTGGTTTATTTCTGTTTGGGACAAAAGAGAGGAAAAATTATTCTAATTAATCGCATTACAAGAGACCTTAATTATCTTTAACATAACATTCTCGAGCTTGCATAGAAGGCAAAAAATATCGCCCTTTATCAATCAAAAATACGCACCGTTACGTACAATACAACAAATTCCTTCAAAGGTTTTTCGTTTGACGCAGATTGAAAACAAAAATAATCTTTGTTTATTTTCGACACTTGTTTATTTTATCTTGTTGATAAACATAAATAACAATGCAGAAAGTTCAACAAAATTTGGGCGCATATTAAGGAAAAATTCGGCTTCTTTTGTATTTAGAATCATAGACAAACACATTCATCGCCGGAACAAGAGCCTCTTCTTTTGCCTTGTAATTTGCAGTCTCTTGTACAAATAGCTGGATTACAGAAGAATCCTCTTCTTTCACGCAATAGTTCTTGATGTTCTATCAATATCAGTTTATCGATGAATATAATCTACTTTAAAACTTTAAAACTTTAAACTCACCCAAAGCAGTCTCATCTACCGGAATTGTAAAAATACTTGACACGCAGATAGAAGCAATCAAAAGGATTACAAAGATTGATTTCATTTTGGCAAATTAAAGTTATCGTTTTGAATGATTTTAACACACAATACAAATGAGATTTTGTTTAGCGAATTTATATGATTTCTCAAATCAACGTGTCAGTTTTTTACATTTTACGAGCTGTCGCAAAATTCCCCGAATCTATAATAAAAGGGGAATCCTATCCGGGGTCATAAAGTTAAACTTGAAGATAACGGAGTTTAATGTTGTTAAATAAACAAAACGTTAAAATTGTGCATGTTGCTGTGTGGATAGATGTATTATGATTAGTAATGACTGAAAACTCAAAAATAGAGTCAAATTGACGCAATTTGGATTTTTTTCCTGAAACTGTAATTACTGTTTTTGCCGAAACATTGCCTGTATTTTTGGTACATACAAAATAAACTCTAAACTTATTTGCATATGAAATGAATATGTTTTTGCGATACGAGTTTATTAATATTGAAGCAAAGAAATATGCAGTTTTTCTTCAACATTATAAACACAAACATTCCAAATTTTCCACATAGTTATTTTTGGCTACTTATTGTAACTGAATACTGGCCTTGTAGGTTAATATTTAAAATAAAAACACTTCCAGAATGGATCAATTTCGTTTTGAACAGATCCGCAAAGAGTCGAGACTAAGGCAGTCAAAACCTTCAGATGTTAGAGGAGAATCCGATTTGGAGCTCTTGTAAAGATCGATACAGCATTTCTGTAAAATTATCATCAAATATAAGCATTTTCAAATTGAAAAACTAAGCAAAACTTTGGGTGCAGACACAACAAACGCTGACGCAGACAGTTGCAAATAAGATAACATATCAAGGACGGTCGGCTAAGGTGAAACAGTCGCTGGTCTGGTTAGGGCGCATGCAATGAAAGCTGACAGAAGCAAATTCATATTTATTTTAACATGGGAAATGCTGATTCATCTTTTCTCGGTCAATAAGCGCGGATAACCATTATAAATTTCTTGCTGGTCACGTTTGTTGATAGTGATTGGTAGTTCATAGTAGCCGATAGCGTCATAGATAATTCCATTATTGCTAGATTTGTTGAAAATTCATTAAATCTAACGATTTAAATTTCATGTAATGATTTGTAGAATTTCCTTCTACTATGTTGCATGAAAATGAGAATTTTTCTTTAATATAATTTCAGTTGAATCTATTGAGTTTCTAGAAATTATTAGATTTTGATCTGGCAGCATTGCTTGACTCTGTTATTTATCATTTAAAAATGTTGTCACATGATTTTTCTCTCATAAAGTTTCTGCTTACCGCAAAACGTAACAGATTCTTTTTTGTTGTGTCTTGTTAATAGGAATAGATGCAGAGCCGCACTTTCCTTGTAATGCATCAATAGTAATTCACATCAACTTCAATAAATTGATGGATTCCTTTATTTTTTGGTGACATCAATATTGGACGCCACTGTACACATGCAATCATTCAATATGCGAGTTAAAGGGCTTAAAAATACGCTTTGTCTACAATTTTCCAACTCTGTATACAATCTTTTGAAAGCGCCGATGGATAAAGTCGCCGACGTAGGCTTTTGTTGTGTTTGCATTTTGTTGCCGACCAAGCGGCTACTATGTTACAGTCATTTGAATGCTTGTATTCATTCTTGGCACTTACCAGCGCTTCCAGTAATAGGCGTTTGTTGTGTCTGCACCTTTTGAGCCCAAGGAAGTGAGTTTACGAACTTTGTTTAGGGCTGCGTACGAAAATTTTCTTGTGGTCTGATTTTGCGACTTCTTTTGCTAAGGATTACGGAACTTCAATGGGAGCTTTGACGTAAATTGGCGGCTATATGCCACCAGCAATCCCATTGATAATCTGTTCCACCCCAACCAAGGTCGTTCTATTCTTATAAAATCTAAATTAATCTCGAAAAATTTCTCTCTTTCGTATTTCTTTTTCCTGGTCATAGTGGCTCTATTTACAGATCTCCCCACCAAATAATCTCAATTACTTTATCGTTTTTTTTCCACCGTTATTTTTGAAAATATATCAGTCCTCGCCGTATCCCAATATTGCTATTAATGAAAACCGGCACGCGTTGGCCGAAACAAATATTTAATCAGAGTTTCGAAAAAAACGTTCTAAATTGTTGATTTTTGTGGACAATTTTAGAGAAATGTTTATATATTTTGAGTAATTGTGGTGAAAAATAGCAACAATTGACGGAGTGACTATCTAAATATAAAATTCAAAGTGTTCGATGTACGACAGGATTTTTAGTTTGCTACCATCAACCGTCCAACGAATTTGATCCGTATAATAATGCAGTGTTAGTATCTTGTCCAATTTGAGAAGAAATGTTTAGCTTTTTCCGAAAATCAAAGAAAGAAAACGAAACAAAAAAACCGAAAGATGCTCACGTGTCGTCTGTATTAGAAACGAAAAATATGTGTAAAAATAATTCGACACAAGGTGATTGTGTCGCCACTACTACAATATTGCCAACGGAATTTGAACATTTTGAAAATGTTACGAATGCATCGTCCAGTGAAGTGACTACTGTCAACGAAAACATCCCCACCGATCCGAATTCCACGACAAACGATATGAATCGTGATAATGCTTATAAAGGTGCACCATTAATACCATCACCACCTGTAGTGTCCTATGGTAATGTTGTACGTAAGTCGGAGAATCGTACAAGTGTTAAACCGTGTGGTCATGGTACAACAGCCATCACTCCTAGTATCCCATTATCGGTAACGAAACGTGACAATTCCGCTACACCACCGGGTAGTCCGAAATTTGAATTAAAGAAAATTTATAAGAAAGGCATATTAGAACGGCAACATTCGGCAGATAATGAAAAGAAAACGGTTAAGAACAATGGAAATCTCTTACAATCAGGATCGGCAGGAGCTCTAGTGGAATCGGTGATAACGGCTCCTCTAGTGAATGGAATTGATATTGAGGGTGATAAACAGTATGTCATTTTTGCATATTTTACAAGAGAATACAGATAATACGTATTAGCCAATAGTTTTGTTCATATTTTTACGAATAATTGACGCCAAACTATGATTCAACGCTAGTTCGCCCACTTGTTCTGCTAAAATTAGCTTAGAGAGTGGTAGAGATAACGATTTTCTCCGATAGTTATATTGGCTTGTTTTGAATTAATTTGTGGTAAATTCCACGTTTTATTTCTTGTCATAAATCATCGATTAATGTTTCATTGATTGAACAGCATTACTGCGCTAAATACAGTGCTTAAATAAATATTTGGCCAGCTTTCAAGTAATAGTAATTAGTGGAAATACAATAAAATTCCAAACTTAATTTGACGGATTCTTAATTTAGTTATTCTAAAGTTAGTTTTGCAACAGTTTTACAATTTGTAATAAAGAGAAAGTTGGCACTTGAAATTAAAGGACTTATCGCCACAGATGAGCTATGCTCTTATGGTTGATATCTTAACTCCGTAATGGAGCAACTTGGATTTATATTTATATATTCGCTTATATTTCAAATTTACAAGACAACGTCTGACGCCCTCATTTCCAGTCTAACGTGTCTATTTTTAATTCATCGCCTTATGAGTTTTAATATCGATATTTTGCACCTTGCTGCACCACAAAAATGTATCTTTAATGGACATGTAGCTGGAGATTCTTCCAAGGCTTCAACATTTCTTGCAATTTTTAGCAACCTGTATCCAAGGGATAATAGTATTTTACCAATGCTAAGTCGTAGATAAATAGAAAAACTTTTAAATCCGTTTTTAGAATGCTACATCTCGCCTTCAAAATTAAATTGAACTTTCTAGCAATTTGTGTTGAAGTCCAACATAAATCAGGTATTCGTTCGGATAATTGAGGCATCCAGGTGCATTAAAACCGTTGAAATGTGGACCAATCTGCCAAGGAAACTCACCTTGACAATGATCGAACAAAATATCAATATTGGCAAGGCATGTCTAGTTTTGTATGTGAACTATAAACCCTCGATTTTGCTGATTCACCAGCAATCTTCGCTTATAAAAGACAACATTTTTCTACCTTGTCCTTTTCTCTTATTTCAGGAAAAACTTGATAAACCAAGAAGCAAAGTTTCAGAGCCAATTGAACGACCTATCAAAACAACTCTCAATACGTGATGCTGAAGCTAACAAGTTACGTTTCCAAATGGAGGAACTGCAACGTGATGTTTTCGTTAAGTCTGCCGGAATGGATCGTGAGTTTGTTTTTCTAATCAAAATAAATCACTCCAAAAATCATATTATAGAATTCTGTAAATCATTTTAAGGATTGGAAGCCGAATTGCAAGCCGCTTATAAAGAATCCGAAGGTGTACGACAGAAAATTAAGCATTTAGAAAACGAACTTCTAGAATTTCGCCATAAGAATAACCAATTAGAAACCGAACTAAACCATAAAACAGGTAAGTTCTATACAATCTGTCGAATAAAGTCGTGTAATTGTAGACAAAATTGTAGAAAGCTACCAAAAGTATGAAACTGAAACTGGTGCAAAAATTACTGAATTAGAGCAGACAATCAAAGACTTACAAATAAAAATAGAGAATCTTGAAAATGAATTAGAAATATTGAAAAAAGAGAAAGACGAATTGGTGAAACGGGAAGAATTATTGAAAACAGAACGTGATGAAGAGAGACGAAAAGCTGAAGAAATTTTGAAGCAAGCCCAACAACAAAAAGAGGAGATTGAGAAGAAATGGAAGGAAGATTTTGAGAAATTACGTACAATTAATATTGTGAAAGAGCAACAACTTTTAGACGATTTCGAATGGAAACTACGTGAAGTCCAACAATCATGTAAGAAACGTTTAGAAGATAAAGATCGAGCGATCGAACAACGATTACAAGAAGCTTACAAAGAGGCTGAAATTAAAATGAAAGAAGCTGAAGAAATGATGACACAGGTAACGATGAATTCTAAACAGGTACTAACAGAATATTCGAAATTTAATAAATTTAGGTGCACACGGCGAAATCGTACGAATTAGAGATAGAAAAACTAAAAGACTTGACTGAAGATCAAGAGAAAGCACTCAAAGAGCTGGTGGAGCAGCAAGAACAAATGAAACTAGCTGAAGAAGGTTTGAAAGAAGAAACGAAACGTTTGAGGAATTTGATAGAAGTTGAGAAAGAGAATTTGCAGCATATGCAGTTGAAACACCACCAAGAAATTCTGGATAAAGAGCGTGTCTTGAAGCAAACTTTACACGAAAAACGTACAGAAATTGCAATGTATTGGGAGGAGAGATTAATGCATGAATGTGGCCGATTAAAATCGGAACTAGAACAGATCCATAATGAAGAGAAAAATTACGCGATGGAAACAGTACGACGAGAAAAAGACGAGGATCTTTCCAAACAAAAACAAGAATGGGAGCAGCAATTAAGAGACTGTCTTAAAGAGGTTAAATGACGCTAATTAATGTAAAAGCTGTTTTAAGACATTTTCTTGAAATAACTTTCAGATAGAAGCACTGAAACAGAAGCTGAAGCAAAGAGAAGAACATTTCCGGGAGGAGGTGATAGAAACACAAACGAAAAAAGATCGGGATATTTTAGAATTGAGACGGTTGATGGATAAAATCGATATGATGCATCATGACCGATTTGAGAAATTGGTCCAACAACATGATGAAGAATTAGGTGAGATTTTCTGAATAATCAACAGAACCATTTTATTTTGAAATATCGATCACGGTCATTTCAGCCGTATTATGTCAGACTATTCCAAATTATACAGTTTTATTTATAAAATAAATCAATTTGCGTTTCAAAAAAAAAGAATTAAAATAGATCCCAAACAGATGGTCGTATTTTCAAAGTGATCGTTATCGAGACTAGTTTGAAAATAATAGTTTTTGAATGTTGTCTGTAATGCTTTTTTCTTTAAATTTCAGAACGAATCAACGAAGAAACTGAAAAGAGAATTAAAGAAATTGAAGACAGTTGGCAAAATCAGGTCACTTCACTCAAAGCAACCCTGGATTTAGTCAAAGAACAAATGGAAGAAGAGTCACAACAGAAGATCGAATCGTTGATTGCGCAACATCGAGCTGAATTAGGTGAGCTCAGAATAAACATGAATCCACACGCCCACGTAGAATTTTAACCTTACCGCAATCCGAACTTTTTGCCTAGCAGATCTAATCGAATGGATCTCTTATCGTTTTGAAAAGCTTCTTAGTGGTCAGAAAGTCAGACTGATCTTAGGCGAACTTTGCAATTCTTAGAAAATAGGTTTCTCACAATTTGGCCACAACTAAGGATAGAGATCAAGAGAACTGCTATATAAATAACATACCAAAGAATAGCTCCAACATATCCCAAAAAGTATATTTGATATCAAACTTATTTCTCACCCCAATTACATACTTTTTACACTTTACAAAGTGCAAAGACTTGATCGGTCCGATTGGGAAGACAAGGAGCTACTAGTTTTACAAAAATAGGAATAATTGATTAGATTGGTTTAGCTTGCCAAAACCATCTCTCTCTACCTCATCGAGATACGGTCAGAATTTAGTAAAAAATTCGTTCATGACATTCCGAAAATAGAATCAAGGGCGGTTTAGATTTCTCGGTCATTTGAGGATCTCTCATTGCATTTCTAAAATTAATTCGTTTGCAGATACTCAATGGGAGAATTTGATCCGTCAAAAAAGCGAAGCCGTCCAATTAGTCGAAGATGAGTACATATCAAAATATAAATTATTAGAAGAACAATTCTATACACAACAAAAATCGCATGAGTCACGTGAAATTGAATTATTGAAAACCATCGATAGTTTGAAGAATGAATTGCAAAGTAAAGATTCAGCAATTGATGATTTGCAAAATAATATTGATACATTGGAAGGTGGTATACAAGTTTTGAATGAAGAAATCGCCCAACAGAATGATCAAATGTTGAAGACGAAACGTGAAACAGACCAGAAAATCAGGTAGTTAGAATTTTACAATAATCATCCGCATGTGTTATTAATTGATTAATAATTGAAATAATAATAGAATCATCCTTGTTAACAGTGCTAATATAAGTACTTGTTTGTCCTTTCGTAGCAGTGTTAAAAAACATTCATCATCGACCATTTCCTTTACAATACTCCTATTTCCGTTGATTTCTTGGTTTTTATCATCTTCACTCATCGAATCCTTGAGTTTTATCATTATTTCTATCATTCTATTATCGCAAAATTTTTATCAATAGTTTCGTTAAGCATCTCAGTTATTATTGGAATTTGCATGATTTTATATCCTGTGTGTTATCCTAATTGCTCTTCCTTTTTTTCCTGTGCATTCAGAGGTCTACAAGAAACGATCAATAAACTCCATGAACAACACGAAAAGGACGATGAAACCGCTCGACTAAAACTGCTAGGTCTACACAAACAAAACCAAGAAACTATCGATTATTTGCAAAGGAAATGCCAATGCCTAACTAAATTGTAAGTAGTCTGATATTGCGGCAAAAAATCGGCAATAATTCGATATTTTTTTGTACGCAAAGATTCGAAGAAGTCCGCCAACGTTACGAACGTCGAGAATCACGTCAAGAAGATTTAAATATCATTTCCGATTTGAAACAAGTCATTGCTGAACAAGAAAAGGATCTGGCTTGTTTGAATGAGGAGAAACGTTATTTTCAAATGAAATTGATGAGTTTAGAGGATCGTTTAAGGAATGATAATGAATCGAATCATAATTCCGAAGAGGATCAATTTGAGGATGCCGAACAATCGACACGTTTAAATAGCATTGATTGTTTGGTAGAACCAACGAAGTATCCTGGTAATTTGCCACCACCACCACCACCACCGGTTTATCCTGTATTTGCTGGACCTGCTATGTTATCAATACCGCCAACTATACCCGAATGTGATGAATGAGGATTTTTTTCTGTTATTTTCTACTTTAAATGATAATAAAGAAAATGCAAACTATTGTCTAGTGTTGTACATTCCTGATGTCGAACAATATAGAAATCAATTGTGTAATTGGCGGATTCTGTACGGGCGAAAAATAACGCACGATAAAATAGTTTGCATTCTTGTATGATGACTTAATTTTGTTATAATTTGTTTTTAACTATTTATATTGTGACCTATGAAATGTATAGAATCAATTGTATATAAAAAATAACGAATTCAAATATTTTGTTTAGTTATAAAACTAATTCAAAAAATATGGTATCGATTCGGAGTAATATTTGCACAACTATTTGTTTAGATTTTGATAATTGTAAAAAAATGACGCTCACTATCGCAAGGTTAAATTTATAGATTTATGTTGACGAACAGTTAATTATTTCAGCACTACTGCCTCTTAGGGTCGGATTTGCGTAACTGCAAAACCCGGAAAAATTTTGGAAAGCCAGTGGTGGACGTTAAAAACGATTTTTTGTGCTTGCTAAACGAATTTACTTAGAAAAAGTTTGAATTTGTAGTGATCGCATGACATATTCTTAAAGATATATTGAAAGGCAAAAAAAGACCATGTTTAACGTGTAATTCCTAGAATCCAAACAACTTCGTCTGTAATCCGATAGTCTATCTTTTTTGGGCGGACCGTTATTGCTTATGTCCGCCCTTTAGCGAGCTTCCCTAAAGTGGAAAAATCTAAATTGCACAGATTGGGTGTGAAAGATAGACGTGCATCAAAAAATGCAGAACATTTTGGGAAGGATCCCAACGTGGAGATTGTTCAAGAATCTTGTTCTCAACGCTTAGATTATTATGGAAAATACAACTACTTACAAGGTGGATAAAGTAAACAAAAGTAGTCAATAAGTCATTTATTTGTGAAAATATTTCTTAAGTAAAGCATAATTATTGCTTATGATGCTTAATATTCATCTTTGAATGGATAATAAACATGATCGATAGCACTGAAACAACACGAATTAGGTTTCTATTATAGAAAATGTAAAAAAATATAACTTACTCAGGATACGGACAGATACGTCCATTACAATCAAAACTATCAATCATTTTCATATCATCAGCTGACAATTCAAAGTCCCAAATATCGAAATTCTGTTCAATTCGGGATTTTGTGACCGATTTCGGTATTGTAATATGACCACGTTGTACATTATATCTCAAAACGATTTGTGCTGGTGTCTTCTTATATTTATCGGCTATTGCTTTAATTTTTGCATCTTCCAATAGTTGTGGATCACCAGGTTTGGCCCATGGACGATCTGGTGAACCTAGTGGACTGTAAGCTGTAATAACGATATTTTTCGATTTACAAAAATCACTGAGCTTCTTCTGCGTCAAGTACGGATGGCATTCAATTTGATTTGTTACAGGCACAACGGTAGAATTCGCAAGGATGCGTTCGATTTGTTTACGATTAAAATTCGATATACCAATCGATTTTGTTAGGCCTTTCTTATAGACAGCCTCCATAGCTTTCCATGTATCAAGATAATCAAAATCACTGAATGCTGCTTTACCTGAACCATCGACTGGGAAAGGTTCATCTCCCTCCTAGAATTTGATAGACAAACATTCAAAAAAAAAGTGGTCTTTTTGTTAAATAAACAAATATACTTTCAAACCAAAAGGCCAATGGATCAGATACAAATCAAGATAATCCAAGCCTAAATTCTTGAGGGTGACTTTAAGGGCCGGTTCTACAGCCTCCGGACGATGGTAAGTATTCCATAATTTACTTGTAATGAATAAGTCTTCACGTTTAACAACACCTTCATCGATTTTGGCTTTAATTGCAGCACCGACTTCCTTCTCATTACCATAAACATGGGCACAATCGATGTGTCGATAACCAATATCGATGGCATCTTTTACAGCTTGCGTCACCTCACCTGGTTTGGACTATGGAAGTTAAACAGAATGAGAAAAAAAAGGATGATTGTAATCATAAGCAAATTAACTAATTACGTAATATTGAATATGTTTATCAATATCGATAAGATAAAACTGAAAGTTATCTATTTAGTAACCTTGCAGTGGAGCAAAATAGAATTATTCTAGTTTTAACTGGTAATGAGATGCAAAATTATTGGCTACCGAGATTCGTACATATAATTAGAAATGTAAACAATGATTCTTCAAAGTGGAAATTTCGGCTTCTTTGCTAATTGTGGAGGACATCAAGCGATACGTCTTTCTCCAAAAATTAATATTTTTAAATAATTACAACTTAGCAGTTTTGCATGATTAATCAAATTTAGTACTGATTCTATTATTCCCGGAAAATAGAAAAATCTAATTGACCTGCTTTATGCAAAGAAATCTGAAATTCAGCATCATATTCTTTATAGAGTTACAGTATTCAAAGCATAACAAAATGGATTAATATTTCTTTTTCAATTTTTCTTATAGGCCGAGAAGGCTATAAAATAGTTCAAGTCAAATTTTATACGACATTGATATTAGGTGATTGACTTTATTGCAAATATACCTCTAAGTTGCTTATTATAAATGACCTTTGTGTAATTTGTGGGTCTAATCGGTTGTAAAATGTTGTTAAATATATGAATTGATCGTTTAAATGCGAAACAACGCGTTATACAAGAACAATAAAAAAATATAAGGAACCATTCCTATTTTAAAAATACACCCGGTATCGCTGTTGTCATTTATAAAACAGATAATTTTAATATACATAAGATGACTTGTATTTTAGAATAGTTATTTTTATAAAAACATTAAATAATTTTGTTAAAGTTTGAATTAATTTCGAGATAAAAATTTTGATATGAGTCGACATTTCCTTCTCTTGAAAAATATAATAAAATGAATTGCGTTATCGATTTCGATAGTTTAACGACAATACGTTGGAAATTAATAAAGCGTAAATGAAAAAAATAAACAAACTTAAACACTAATTGTTCTAACAAAAACTTAAATGTATTGAACATTAATATAATGAAATAAGCTAGCTCCGCTATAAGCAGATGAACAATTAAGACTCTTGCTTAGTGGAAAAGAAGCCTGATAAAGCTCCATATCGGAGGCCTAATAGGAAAAAAAATTACAGAATATACAAAAATCGACTACACTAGTATTTTTTCCAATGTATGGTCAGGTCATAAGAAGGCAGTGAGTGTGAAGGCGTCAATGCGAATGGAAAACGGATACCTACATCTTTTTATCTTAAGAATTTTGGTAAAAGTTCTCCGGCTCCCAAAAATATTCGTAGATTTACTCATGAACCAGTAAAATCAAAAAAAGTGTTTTGTTCTTTTTTCATAGTGGAATTGTTTTTTTCTGTACACAATCAATTTCTATTGTTTAAAAGTTAATTACACCCACATACGATTATACACATACATGTAAAAGGAAAAAAATAATTAAATTTTTTTTTGTTCTATGTAACATTTATTTAGAATATGCAGGGCCGGCACGAGGCAGGTTGAGCGTGTTTGCCGGAACATGGCCCCGCGCTCTACGAAACCATACTTGCAAATAAATAGTTGCTCGTTAAATAATTTAGTTAAGTGTAAGATTTGAATATGTATTTAGGCCCCGCAAAATGTTTGAATGCGGCCCCGCAAAAGGTCACGCCGGCCCTGAGAATATGCATTACTTTTGCTGAATAATAATTACCAAGAAAAACTCTAATTTTTAAGCTTCTATAACTTTGTTGAATAAAAAACAAACTAAACATGATATCGAATAGCAAAAGTATTGTTATCACTAAAGGGCGGATTGAAGGTCATTTGGCTAGAATAACAACGCTCGAAATGCACCATTGGCGTAGTTTAATTTTAATGCATGTATTTACATAAATTTATAAAAAAAGAAACCTAGAAGAAATCAACAAAAATGTGTTCATAATTTTAAAGTTTTCTTAAATTTATTTTTGTCAAAAATTTTCTATGTTAAAATCATCAGTTTGTTGTTCCAGACGAGCCGCTTTTAAAAAATGAGAAAGAGCGACCAGAATTTCATAGAAATACGGTACAACTAGGCACCTGTTCTTTCGCCGTAAGGTCGCGACGTCACGGTAGCAGTTCAACTGGTCCACTGCTTCTCTACGTGCGGAGTAGTTCGGATTCTATTTGTAGAGAAAAACGTTTCACAAGAAAAGATAGACTATGCAAGTACAACAGCTGTAGCCAATACGCTCTATATGAATTTGTCAGGAGACTAGAATTTGCCTTGCTCCATCTTGGAGCAGATAACCGCCCTTTAGTTATCACTAATCAACGTGAAACTAATGAATAACGAAGGCAAAGATTGATAAAGAGTGTATAATCTTTATCTGATCTCATATTCGCAATAATTGTTGACTTATCAAATAAGAAAGAAATACGTGAAATACCAAAGCTATGACTCGACAAAAACGAAACTTAAACCGTCTAAAATCAGCTTACAAATTTTGCTCGACAAATTTACTTGTGTGACTCGGTTTTCCAAGTTAAAGAACCAAAACGCTAAACTCGATTTGCGAAAGATGCCAAAAAATTTAAGCACTTTTATGATGAGAGAAACTAGATATTTTCTAAACAGACCAGACCCATAGTAACGAACTCTGTACCGGATTTAGGGAAAGGCGAGGTTGGGCGGCAAATAAAGAAGGGCGGCAGACATCTAATTTTTAAAAGGCAAAATAAAAGATCTACGAAATTACACTGACAAAAAATGCTATTGTATTTTTTTTTATTGAACGAGCGTTTTTTGGGGCGCCAATATAAATCTCGCCCGAGGCGTCAAATACGCTAAAGCCTGCCCTGAATGAACTTGATCCAAAGTATCTAATTGCTTGCATTTTATTATATTTAGCATCCCGAGGTCGTAATAAATTCGTATGCATTTATCCAATTAGAATCGGTTCCAAAACTATCACCGCTAATTACTGACATTTTTGAAGTACTGAATTTAGGAAATTCTGGGAGCCCTTGAACACAAGTATGCTAAAACCGACCCTGATCGTACGTTTGCTAAATATTTAAAAATCTGCTATCCCTAATTTACTAATCAAAATTTAAAAAACTAGCCTTCTAAACGCTTCAGGAAATTTCTCGCGATAACTAAACAACTGAAGCCGGTTAAGTATAAATAGGTCAAATTAATAATAATCTCACCTTCCAAGTACCCAAACCGAAAATGGGGAATTCGATACCATTATTGAATTTTACAGTTGGAACTTTACCCATTTTTTCCAATTCAACAAGAATATAAAGCACTAGACAAATCGATTGCCGCACGTAATACCTTAACAACGACAGAAAACTGTATGCAATCAGGGTTACGGTGCAATTTAATTTATAGAATTGTCAGCCCTACCAAGCAACTTGATAAAAATCTGCGCATGTGAATAGGAAATTGAAAAATTTTCCTTGAATCATTCTAAATCATTTTAGCGCGATTTGTACGATTATTTAATCGTTTAACCTTGGACATAATCGGAAATGTGTATGATTGAAAAGTTACAGGTTTTTATTATAGTTTTATTTATGATGATTCATATAAAAAGTGGTCCTTCGATTATACAAGCTTATTGTTAATGGAATGTTCCTAATATTCATCATGCTCGAACGGATGATGCGGATGTCCGAAGGCCCTGTAAAACAAACATTATTACAACAAATTAAATAATCACAACACGTGCTAGTTAATCGTACGCTGTTAATTCGACAAATCTTCCATTACAATCGAAACTATTCAAATAATCAATATCCTGTTGGCTCAATTCAAAATCGAACACATCGAAATTCTGTTGTATCCTCGATTTCGTCACCGATTTCGGTATTGTAATGACACCCCGTTGGATTTGATAGTGTATCAAAATTTGCGCAACAGTTTTCCCATATTTCTGTGCAATTGTTTTGATCTTCTCATCTTCTAATAATTGCGGCTCACCCGGTTTGGCCCATGGACGATCCGGTGAACCCAGCGGACTGTAACCGGTAACGCAGATATTATGCGTTTTACAAAAATCAATCAAACGTGATTGATTCAAATATGGATGGCATTCGATCTGGAATTTATTCAAAATTTAGTTTGGATTCGTGTTGGTGTATTGATTTTATTACTTGCAACATGACTGGTTTAACTTTAGCCACGGCTAGGACGCGTTCGATCTGTTTCTTATTGAAATTCGATAGTCCGATAGCTTTAGTTAGGCCTTTCTCAACCAATTTCTCCATTGCCTTCCAGGTGTCAATATAATCAACATCACTGAATTGGATTTTACCGTTTGCATCGGTCGGAAAGATGGCACCGTCTTCCTGTAATTAAAAACACTCAAAAACCTTACAAATACGATATGATGCAGTCGTGTACCTTATAAGCCACCGGCCAATGGATCAGATACAGATCTAAATAATCGAGACCTAAATTCGATAGTGATTGTTTGCATGCATCCTCAACTAGGTCAGGACGATGGAAAGTATTCCATAATTTACTAGTAATGAAAACGTCGTTGCGTTTTATGATGCCACTGTTGAATTTTTCAGCTAAACCAGCGCCGACCTCCTTTTCGTTGCCATAAACAAAAGCACAATCGATGTGGCGATAACCGATATCGATTGCATCTTTTACAGCTTGCGTCACCTCACCCGGCTTCGACTACAAATAAACAACAACAATCAACTATTTAAGCATTATTCTAATAAGAAAAATTATACCTTCCAAGTACCTAATCCTAGAATTGGGACTTCTGAGCCGTTGTTTAGTCGGACTTTCGATACTTTAGCCATGATGTTGGTGAAAAATCGCAACTATTACTGAGATCAATACTATTGGATTGATAATATTTAACAGCGTGTTATCTAAGAGTTACTCTATATTAGATTAGATGGAAAATTCCAAGAATATTTTTTAATTAAATTGATAAATGTTAATTGAAAGATAACGCAAGAGTAAGGTTATGTTAGTATGACGTCAATCATAAATATAAATTTGCATAATTCTAATTAGTTGATAATGATTTAGATAAAAATGATAAGAATTTTATTTGTTAAAAATAATTAGAAAAGCAATTCGGGAGGAATATGCTAAATTGAATTTATTTTAAATTTAAAAAAGCCGCCACTTTAGGTGGCGATTTATATCGGCAACGTTGCCAAATGTTTCAATTTAGCATCGAATTGTTTTTCCTCTTTTCTATTACATAATCGATTTGAAGTCGATTTGGATGCACTCCAGGTTCAATATTATTCACGATTCAATAATTAATTTATAATTGCCAATTTAGGATATTCCATCATTATTATAGGTCGCGCGTTTTACGACGGCGAATTCCGGCGCAGACCGATCATTAGAGCCGCAACATAGAAAATTTTACACAATAAAAGATAGATAAATAAATAAAATCATGCGAAAAGTATATTTAATGAATGGTAATATAAATATATAAATTTTGATTTTCAAATATTTTTTTTTCAATAATTAATTAATCTATGGGCAGTTGCGACCAAAAAATTTTGTACGGCGTTTTTTTGACGTTTAAGAAGGTTTAATCTGGGCCAAGCATTACTGTTACTGTTAACGTTTTAAATGTCAAAATTAATGAATTTTTGAATATAAAATATTAAAGGCTGTCCTACACCAACTGACAATTAGATGTCCTTGACGTCCAAAATTTTTTGATCGCAACTGTATATTTTGAAATGACTACGCCACTGGAAACTGGAAAAATTCAAATACACGTCAACAGTTGATTCCAGAGCTCTCGCAATCCTATAGCGCGCGACCTATAAAAGGGTATACGGTAGGCAACCCAAATTACACCAAATTGTCGCTCACTAAATTTATTTTTAACATATCCTTATGCTGGTTACAAATCGTACAAATTTGGGCTATTTTCGAGTAGTTACCCAGACTTATCCACTTTATTAGATTTCTTGTTGATTAAAAATGACATAATGTCATCAATAATAATTTCGCTACAATGTTCATGACTTTTGGAAATTATCGGTATATTTTTGCGCAACATTTGCAGAATAATTGGGAAACTTGACTACAATGCTTGCCGGTAATTACATTTCCTGTATTATCGATTTTCGCACATACAAGCATACAGTGTGATTAACGTTGTGCAAATTTATTGTTAATTTCGTTAATTTTTTATTATAATTAATTGTTTAATTACCAATTTATTGTTGTATTCACAATAAAATCATGTCTAAACGTAGAATCGAGGTGGCCGATCCTTTTATTAAGAAGAAACGGTAAGTGTTTGTTGTATGTCAGACAACGTGTTTTAACGTTTTTCATCAGAATTGTTCGAAAATATTCTGATTTTATCGATAATTTTCGTTTATATTTTGTAGTGATGGTTCAGGTGGTTCTGCATTACCAAATGCATCACAATTATCAACAAATTCATCATTAAATCCATATACCGGTTTACCATATACAAATCGTTATCATGAATTATATAGAAAACGTATAACATTACCTGTATTTGAATATAAAGCTGATTTTATGCGTTTATTACAAGAGAATCAATGTATTGTATTGGTTGGTGAAACTGGTTCTGGTAAAACAACACAAATACCACAATGGTGTGTTGAATTTGCACGATCTATTGGTACGAAAGGTGTATGTTGTACACAACCACGTCGTGTTGCTGCTATGTCGGTAGCACAACGTGTCTCTGAAGAAATGGATGTTGCATTAGGCCAAGAAGTTGGTTATAGTATACGTTTTGAAGATTGCTCATCGGCTAAAACGATTCTCAAGTAAGTTGAGAAATTCAATTTATTTAAACTGATCAATATGTAACAGATAAGAGGGGATGTAAGAGGATTTTCTACAATTTTTGCAAAGTAATCGATTATATCTCTAAAAAGTGGATTAGATCCAAGCGGTCGTAGCAATGTTAGTTGTTTAAACTCTTTTAGCTCGAGTCTGGCATAACATTATAAGCCAGAGGAGATTTGCGTTATATAAATTAGGGACTTCGATGTTACTTTCCTAAAGGTTGTCAAATCAAAGTCACCTGTTATTGGCCTAAAAAAGCTCCAGCGAGCATCTGATCGAAAATTTTCTAAATTTGCGATATCACAATCGGTGGTGCATTTTTTAATGATCTTGTACAGTTCAACACTTCACGTCACGACACGGTATGACAAATGTCGGTCAGGATAAATAGAAGAGCACCTGGATACATATCCATCACTTTCTTTAGCTGTAGGGTTAATGTTAGATAGATAATATAGCGATTGCTTTATCTGTAATTCTATGAGATTTGTTTTAGGTTTACTATTCTTACCATTGTGTCTCAATGAGACTTTTTTATGTAGCCAACAGTCTTTTTGTAGGACAAAATCACGTTTCGTTTATCAACACGTTTTAATTGGTTGATTACATATTTTGTGTTGTAACTATAATATATTTTTTTCTCTAAAAGATAACGAAACAGGAAAAAAAAACAGAAAATAAATAAATCTGCGCCTTCTAAAGGCCATTTTCTATTTTATAATTTTTGATTCATAGCTAGAGAAGACTATTCTAAAGAACAAGATCTTTTTATTTGTGTCTGTTCCTATATTTAAGGTAGATGGTTGAAGTTCAAAATATATTTAAAACGGTTATTTTTTTACAATTCAAAAAACTGGATAATAGAGGCTTTCACGTGGTAGAAACATATTATCTGTATTGTTTGTCTATTATGTGGTTTTGAATAGCTTTTTCTGTTGGTGAAACTAATGCAGCACTGGTGCACAGTTAGCCCAGCAACATCGATATTGCTGGTACATCCCTAGTTGCACCACTGTAATAGTAGTTTTACCAACAAGTCAACTCTCCACTACTTATGTCCAAAAATTATCGGAATAGCCGGCTCCCCTTTATATTGTCACATACAGTCCGCCAATTCTCAGTAGTTAAGGGCTTAGTACGCAATGAGTATATCTTCAAGCTTACATTAAACATTTCACTGTTAATAGCTGCTATAGGGTGAGCCAAAATGACTACCCTATCGAATTTATGGTTTCAAAAGGCCCTATATGTTGAAAAAGAATTCGCCCACTGGGAAAAATTTGTAACTCAATTTTAAAAGGTGTCGGTGGCCATTTGAAATTTCACATTGAGATAGAAACTTTATCCAGGCATATTATTATATTATATTACATACAAGAATATGCCTGGATAAAATTTTTATCTCAAACAGTTCAAAAGTTATAGCATTTTAAATGAAAACTCCCAATCAAAAGCTTCAAATCCGTTTTTCAACTTTCATAGTCCGTAAGTATATGGATTTTGAAGGTAAAAAAATCAATTCCGGAGTATTTTTAGAGAATTTCATGCCCTACAAGAATATGCCTGGATAAAGTTTCTATCTCAAACGGTTCAAAAGTTATAAGATTTTTAATGGAAAAAATTTTTTGCGTGTTATTTAAATCGGAAATTTCAAATGGCCACCGACACATTTTAAAATTGAGCTAAAGATTTTCCCAATGGGAGAATTTTTTCAACACATAGGCCTTTTCAAGACCATAAATTCGACAATTTAGTCATTTTGGCTCACCCTAAACTGCTAGAATCTTATCTGAAAACCGTACCATTATTTATTCGATCAAAATGTGGCTTACTACAATAAACTGCAAATTAGAGTGATCAATGCTTTTTTTCTTGTTTATTTGAATATTCAGTGTTGTTTTAGGTCGATAATTGTTATTATTATTGCTTGTAATAATTTAAAACATAACCAAAACTGATATAGGGTATTATTTCTATTTTGTTCTTAACACCTTTTTTTCTGTTTAAAGGTACATGACAGATGGTATGTTGTTACGTGAAGGTATGAGTGATCCAATGTTGGAAACTTATCAATGTATCCTACTTGACGAAGCCCATGAACGTACATTAGCAACCGATATTTTAATGGGTGTATTAAAAGAAGTAATTAAACAACGTTCCGATTTAAAATTAGTTATAATGTCAGCAACATTGGATGCTGGTAAATTCCAACAATATTTCGATAATGCGCCATTAATGAATGTACCAGGACGTACACATCCTGTTGAAATTTTCTATACACCAGAACCGGAACGTGATTATTTAGAAGCAGCAATACGTACAGTTATACAAATACATATGTGTGAAGAAATAGCCGGTGATATATTATTATTTTTAACTGGACAAGAAGAGATTGAAGTGGCATGTAAACGTATTAAACGTGAAATTGATAATTTAGGACCAGATGTTGGTGAATTAAAATGTATACCATTATATTCAACATTACCACCGAATTTACAACAACGTATCTTTGAAGAACCACCTCCAACAAAGACGAATGGTGCGATTGGACGTAAAGTTGTTGTATCAACAAATATTGCTGAAACATCATTAACAATTGATGGTGTTGTATTTGTAATTGATCCGGGTTTTGCTAAACAAAAAGTTTATAATCCACGTATACGTGTTGAATCATTATTAGTATCACCAATAAGTAAAGCATCAGCACAACAACGTGCCGGTCGTGCTGGACGTACACGTCCTGGTAAATGTTTTCGTTTATATACAGAGAAAGCATATAAAAATGAAATGCAAGATAATACATATCCAGAAATATTACGTTCGAATTTGGGTTCAGTTGTATTACAATTGAAAAAATTGGGTATTGATGATTTAGTTCATTTTGATTTTATGGATCCACCAGCACCAGAAACATTAATGCGTGCATTGGAATTATTAAATTATTTAGCTGCATTAGATGATGATGGTAATTTAACTGATTTAGGTGCTGTTATGGCTGAATTCCCATTAGATCCACAATTAGCGAAAATGTTGATTGCCAGTTGTAATCATAATTGTTCAAATGAGATATTATCAATAACGGCTATGTTGTCAGGTATTTATAAACATACATACATATCCAACAATTTATTCTTCTAAACATTAACAATAAGAGAAACAAGTATAAATTTGATTTATTTTTATCAAATTATATGCTACCTAAATAATATCGAATCCAGAGTTCTTATCTGTTAATTTTAATACTCCTATTTGCATTTTAAACAAAAGTCGTAATTTTTATTGCAAAACAGTGGGAACTTTGGATGAATTCAATTTTTGATGGGGTTGAAACTTCTAGAACGTATTTTGAGCAAAACAGAAACAAAAAATCTGAAATTAACTGACTTTTAATTTATTCGATCTATAGTAGCATTAATGCATTTCATTTTCTGTAGTTCTTAGATGAAAGAGATACAATCTGTATCTAAGATCTCTATTTGCTGTATTTTTTGAAGAATTAGTTGTCTAAGCCCCTTGAATATCCGGAAAGCCAATGAATAAAAGTTGTGGCAAATTAAGTTGTTTAAACGGCATACACGGAAACTAAACGGGGTGAAAACCCAATTTTCGGTCGATCTTAAGGGCCATGCAATTTTTTTTTTGTTCGTTCTCAAGTTTAAGGGAGAAACGGGGTCGAAATTGTGACTCTACAAAATCAGTTTTTCCGATAGATTTTGAAAATGGTAAATGTTATAAACATGTTGATAATCGATTTGTAACTAAAACTAGATTACTAGCTAAATGTTTATCAAATTTAAAGCTGCTGTGTATTGTTCTCTATGAAATTTATTGCCAAATTGTCTGGGTGCATTTCTTGGCGGATTTGTATTTGTCCTTAGAAGTTTACTTTAAAAATTCTAACGTGGACTTATTTTCAACGTGGAATCGATGGCATTGTATTTGATTCGAACGTTTTTATTTCTGTTGAACAAAAATTCACGGCCTGTCAAAGCCTTAGATATCTAAAAATGCTATCCAGAAGAATGTTTAATTTTCTGTTTTTCTTTAAAATAAATTCAAAAACCGTATGCGAAAAAACTTTATTGAGCAACGAAAATAAAAAGGTTGTATTTGGGAACTTGGGGGCCATGTATGAAAAACCAAAAAGTGAAAAATATAACTTATTTATGACTAAATTTGACAAAATTATGACCACAGTATGCCTAAAAGTACGTATACCTCGCCATTACTGTCGCCGTCAAATTGCTTTCGCCGTCCCCAGTTAACTAGTAAAAGTGTGGGCGGCTAAGGCAATTTGACGGCGGCGGCGACAACGACGTTTGCATAATTTTATATACTGTACAGTCTTTTAGTCATATATGGCCATATTAGTCATATCAAGTCATATTTATTTATTTTTTAACTTTTCTATGATATCCCCCAAGTTCCCAAATACAACCGACACGCGTTCTTCAGATTTCAAAAACTTTTATTTCTACAGTCCCCATAGTTAGGATTGTCTGTTTTGTTACAAGTTTTTAATTAATTAACAAGCTCATACAGATTCTTGCCAAAGTAATGACATTTAAATTATTTTTGAGTGTTTTTTTCCTTAACCTTTTTAATTTGAAATTTGTGTCCATGTAAGGGAACGTTCAAATATTACGTAACGTTTTTTTTTGAAAATTTTCGCCCTCCCTTCCCTATCATAACATTTTTGGGACCTCTTTCCCATAACACCCCTCGCAGCATATCACATTAATAACGCTTGACTTAACCCTTCCACCCTGTGTAACAATGTTACGTAATACTTGAACGTTCCCTATGGGGGAAATTGAGTGAAAAGTAAAAAAACTTGAAAAGGTAGGAGGCCACTTAATTTTTCATTGAACATACTCCATTATTGTTTGGCAGGCTATTGACGTTGTGGTTTCTATTATTATTATTATTATTATCCAAAGAATGAACCTTTTTCCCGTAAGAAGTTTTTCAAATAATTATGAAATAACAGCACCTGGGGTAGGGACAAACATTATTTAGTTTCCATTTAAAATCGTGTAATTTTGATGACAAATTCTGCTTAATTTTAACTGTTGGATAAACAAAAATTATAAATAAAAATTGTCTTAATGCCAACGAAATACTATAGTTTTGCTAATTGCACTCCGGATAATCGATATCCAGAGAAAAATGTATTTTTTATGCCATTTGTGAAACCTCGTATTGACGCGGTTAGGTGTAAAAAAGTGGATACATGTCACGAGAAGAACAGTCTTAAAGAGGAAAAAAAAATCAAAATATCCGTATCTTTATTTAAAATATTTTATTGTTGGTAAAGGCCCAACAGAAGAAAATCCTGATCCAGTTCCAGCGACTATTAGTAATAATTTTCAACATTTCCAAACAAAAAACAAAAAAAAAAGCAAAATATTCAACAAACTTCTTTATTCCAATTGCACAAGATAATGCTGAAATTTCATCAGATGTCATGTCTAGAGACGTAGTAGCTAAATCCCAATCAATAAATGAAGGACAAATTTAAAAAGTTCATGCAGAGAGTCGAGCTTGTTTTGAAATTGAAAGTATTTTCATTAAGGTTTTTTTAAAAAATTATCTATGTCCATTTTAAGTTACAAAGAAAGATCCTAAAAATTTCCACTTTTAAACAGATTTGATGCCGGAACGTTTTGACATTATCTGGAATTTTTTGAGTCAACTTTTTCTCTTCTTTTTCCGGTGGACAGGAAATGTATGGTTCTGCCCGCCCGAGGTTCCTCAAGGAATCCTCATACCCCCATTATTTGGCGTTCTCAGTCTGAACTTAATAATTCTTTAAGAGCAAAACAATTCAAATTGCTATCACTAAAGAACCGATTATTTTTAACAGATATTTTTAAATTGTGGCAAGGTGGCCAACGTTTTAAGATAGCTACATTATTGTGCTTTAACATTAGGACATTTTAATTTTGCCCCTGATACAGCCTCTTCTGTTAAAAACATTGTTTTCTAAGCGGTTTTTATATTGAAAGCAATGGGATTTGAATTTTGTTTGTTCCTATTATACTACTAGCGCCACGGGTGGCGAATTTTTAAATTTTCGGAAAAAAGGTTCATTAAAATTCCACCTAAAAGAAAAATTTGATAGACGGCTTATTGGAATATCTTAGCAACAACAATCGAAACAAAAGTTTGTTTTCAACACTAAAAAAAAAAGCTTTGACAATTACGCCCTTTTATTGAAACACAATAAGAATGAACCGACAACAAGTGCGAAAATTATTATACAAACAACCAGTTCTTTGTCCATGGATTAGTTCACAACCTTATCAAACACGAAAATTGCATAAAAATGAAAATTCAATTCAACCAGATCCAACAATAATTAATAAACATTCCCTCATTAATCCACGGGTAATTAAATTTTAATTTTCTTCAAAATTAATAGAATATTTTCAATGAAACATATATTTTTTTTGAAGATAAGAAAAGAACAATTATTGAATATTTCTCGAACACAATTCTTCTATTTTATACGTTTAATGCAATTATTTCCTGATACACATCCAGCTACAATACATACAGTAATAAATTTGTGTAAAAATGATTTCGCTGCGGCAGTTGATAAATTATTATTTGTAAAACGTTATAAATTATCGTTTGATAAAACAAATACAAAACAGAAATTGTTAATTACCCGAGAAAATAAATGTACATCGACATATCAAAATACGATAAGAACTCCATTGGATGACAAACAAAACAATAAAGTTTATCAGAATTCTGCTATCTTTAAGAAAGAACAAGATGGACAACAGAACGATTGACAGTTTCAGTGTTTTGGATAGTTCATGTAGTCAGTTGTGTTTTTTTTCCAAATAATTTATAGATCACAAAATAAAAGTGGTCTATTCCTGAAATCTTTTATGTTTTTTACATAATTAGAACACTAATAAAATGATTAAATTGTTTAATGACCGTTCAACTTTACGTTTTTTCCTAAAGGGCACTAAATGTTTCCAAACTGCCGAGTTTGGGTGAGATAACCATTATAAGTAAATCAATATCAAAAATTACATTAAAAAGTGGAATGCATTAAATGTGAATTAGACAGAATGTTTTTTTTTTTAAATATTCTAGACTTGGAATAAATCCTTTTTAAGAAAACATTCTGTACAATAAATAATTTTAGAATATATTAACAAAAAAAATTAGAAATTTGTTTTGCTCGAATTGTTCTGACTAAGGTAGCTCTGTAGGAAACGCTTGAGAGCGCAACTATATTGGTTGGATACGGGCAAACTGCCCTGCTCCAATGTGTTTAGTCCCACAGTGTTTCATCAGACCAAATGAGGCCAAGAAGGCAGCCGACGATGCCAAGATGAGGTTTGCACATATCGATGGTGACCATTTAACATTGCTCAATGTTTATCATGCTTTTAAACAAAGTAAGCGTATTTATACTGAGAATTATTCTCCAAAAATAATTAATCATTATTTTATAATAGGTATGGAAGATCCACAATGGTGCTACGATAATTTCGTTAATTATCGTTCATTGAAATCAGCCGACAATGTACGTCAACAATTGTCGAGAATAATGGATCGTTTTAATTTGAAGAGAACATCAACAGATTTCACAAGTAAAGATTATTATATTAATATAAGAAAAGCATTAGTAAATGGTTTCTTTATGCAGGTATTTTAATTCGATTTATATATCTAGTTTTTGTGAAAATAATTTAACAAATTTTACAGGTAGCACATTTAGAACGTACAGGACATTATTTAACGATTAAAGATAATCAAAACGTACAACTCCATCCGTCCACCTGTTTGGATCATAAACCAGAATGGGTGATTTACAATGAATTTGTTTTAACAACTAAAAACTACATTAGAACGGTCACCGATATAAAGCGTAAGATTATCGTTAATTTTTTTTTTAATGTCGATAATTAATTCTACATCATTTATTATTTTTCTTTCTATTAGCCGATTGGTTATTAAAGATAGCACCACAGTATTATGATCTACAGAATTTCCCACAATGTGAAGCCAAACGACAATTAGAACTTATCCAGAATCGTTTAGATTCGAAACAATACCAACAGGGCTTTTAGTTTAAAAAGAGACAATTATATGAATATATATTTTGTGTTTCATTAATCCAGTTTTATGTATTTATTTAAATACAGTTAGATTTCATTCCATAATCTACCAAAATGTAGAATACCCCGGTCCTTATCCAGGTTTTCACATCTATAGTTTTAATGGGCGAATAAAACAAAATATCTATGAAATGAATAATTTATTTACAAATCCAATATATTAATATTTCACTGCAATAATTTATCTGATAAACATTTGACCATAAAGCGCTCTGAGGGTTTCTTTTTGTTTTTCTTAAATGTTTTGCACAGCAAAAATTTGTACATAAGGAAAATGCCGTTGTAGAAATAGAATACAAAGATAGATGATTTAATTTGGCGACTAGATATAAATAAATAAATTATAAAACTGTTTAATAAAATTGTAAAACTATGTACAAAAATCATTTAAAATGCCGTTTCTAATGTAGGCGGCGGTACTGAGCATTTATTTTTATCCGAGTCCAATTGCGGGGTTGTTGGATTCGAACCAGTTGGGCGATTTTCGAAAAATTGCGCCCGTCTGGCTTGTAATTTTTGCGATATTGATAAATACGGTTTGATATCATTTTCTACTGCAATTGCAGGATTTGTTGTATTGAAAAGTGATCGTTTGATATCATTTTTCATTTCAGATGATTTCTTTTTCTCAATCGAATTATTCGGACTCTCATCTTCTCTACAATCTTCCAGTATTGTAGAAGAGAGCACGTCCGTTCTTGGATTAACAAAACGCCATTGCGATCGTGGCGATAACAATTTCGTCGTCGGCTTCACTTTTTCACTAATATTCCTGGGCGAATTTTGTCCAGGTGCGAATTTTCGATTAATCAAACTACGCGGTGATCCACTTAATTCTAAAATATTCATCGGTGATTGTGGTGGTGGTGGTTGTTGTTGAATTTGCTGTTTCGACAATTTTAATTGTTCCACAGCCGATAGCTTCTTTGTGTTACCAGTTAAAACGTTGCTTTTTTGTAAAAGTAATTTTTTAAAATCTAATCGCGACGTTTGACAACTACCTTTACGATCACTGCACGCCCAACTTTGGCGTGATCGTGTCTCATTCGGTGGTGATAATTTATCAATATCCGCATTGAAATCGATATATTCACCTTTTGATGGTGACCAACTCAATCTCGATCTGGATTTATCGCCAATATAGCCGGTTTCTGGTGATTTGACGATTTGTAATTTTGGTGTTTCCGGTGTTGGTGATGCACGGATCTCATTATCTGTATTTATATTCATTTTTTTCTTGCTTTTATGTATGACGGCATACAATTCATCATTGCTCATTGTGGATTTTTTCGGTGATAGCAGTTTTGATTCTAAATTGATGGCAGTTTTTGATGATGGTGTTGACGATTGGAAACCACCACTATTTCGTGGATCAATTGGTGAGATTCGTATTGAATCATTATTGTCATCGTTTGATCTATTGTTAGATGATATGTGAGCAAATTCATAATTACTGTTGTCGTTATAATAAGTCTCTCGATTTGGCATGGAATGATAAATACTATTACCAAATGAAGGCACTTTGTCTTGTGGTTTAAATGAACTAACATCTGGCATCCGGACTGGTATACCTAATTTTTGATTTAATAATAAGTCTTGATCTCTATTGGAATTATAAATTGGTCGACGATCAATACTGCTAATTGTTGTTGGAAATTTCCGTTCTAATCCTCTAGTGATATCCGGTGTTACTGATCGTTCTTGATTTAGATCAGTTTGGAAATATTGTGTCTTTTTTGTCGGTAACGTTTGGTACATTACATTGCCTTTTTGATGATGATAATACTGATTTTCTAAATCTTGTCTACGATCCATTGGCTTCTCATATGTAATACCTCTGTATTTACTATACATTCCCGATTGATAATTTGGATCTCTAGACGGCGAAGGTACTCGTTCTGGAAAAAGAGACTTATTAAATTACAAAATACAAAAACTATATCTTCAAATGTAGCAAGACATTTCCTGTTTTCCCAACAAAAAAAAAACTTCTCAAGGCGCTTCAAATGAAAACAGGGCCTCATTTGACAAAATTTTTTAACCGACTTCACCATGTGTCCCTGGATCGTGCAAAGTTTTCTCTTGAAAATGTGCACATTTTGAATTCAGAAATTACAACTAGTACGTGTTGCACTAATGAAGTTGTCCTTCAGCAACATGGAAAATAAAAATCCGCGTTTTGCCACTTTTTTGTATTTTTTATAAATATAATGCAAATTTTTGTGTCGACTTGCATACAAGTTTCACTCTCCAAATTTGCTCTTTACAAATCAAATCCATCTTGCAATTCAAGGCTCAAATTTGATTTGCAAACGCACAAACTTGATTTGCAAACGCACAAATTTGATTTGCAAAGGCTCGAATTTAACCCTTGACAATTTGCAAAATGATTTTTCTTGTGATATTGCACAAGCTGCTTTAGTGTCCCGTAGCCAAGTGATTTTTCAATTATTTAAGCCTAGTTTGTGCAAAACTGTACTCGAAAATATGCACATTTTGCACCGTTAAAGTTCAATTTTCATTTGAAGCCCCTGATTCAGCCTAAAATATAGACATTGAACATTAAAAGAGGAAATATCACTGATTAAATGGATGTAACTCAAAAAAAAACATGCAGCGCTATTCATGCAATTTCTCATATTTCGTTTCCATTGCAAACAAAAATTCTATAAAAATCTCACCTGATTTTAAGAAATCTTCACTCACATGCGGTAGAATTGATAGCAATAATCAATTAAAAACAAAACGATTTTTTTAAGTGTGCTTCTCATGCTATCGTGCAGGTGTGTATCAAAAGCCTGATTGAATGGTGTTTATGGATTGTGTATATGTGTAGATTCAATAACAAACTGCTCATTCAAAATATTCAAGTGCAAAACAACACACAAAAGGTAAACTATTATTGTACAGTGAATTGTATACACGTATTTATATCTGATTACATGGAAGTTGCCAAGCATTTGATATCGTTCACAATAATATTCTAGTGTTAACTTGTGCGTGTATTTACCACAGTGTGAATGAATGTTCTTTTATGATTTCATTTGGGTAAAACGTGTATGAATGACTCATTAAAGGAAATTAAATAAAATTAGTTTTAATTATGGTTAAAACCAATTTTGATCATTATTTTGTTTTTTTTTCCATTTCAAAACAACACATGTTAGAAATTGCACAAATTTAGTAAAATTAGCACAAATAAAAAAGAAAATTATTACTTTTTTATTAATTAATTAAAATATTATTTCACAAATTAAAGTATAAGAAACATCCGCAACATACAAACGTTAACAGTAGCGTTGACACTAGACTTCTAAAGCACATGCGCACAGATCTAGCGTAAACGTTAACGTTACCGCTTATAATTTCGGTGCTGTTGATATTTTGTGATAAGACATAATTTATATATAAATAAAACACACTGCATGCAATTCTATAAACTATATGTACAACACAGAAAATTTCAATAAAACACTTGTAAAAAAAAACAAATTTATATACAGCTAAAATAGGATCCGTGCAAATTTGCTGTACAACAAAACTTTGAACATCCAATCTAAAAAATTTCGTTAGATGTTCGTACATCAGTCTTGAGATTATCCAAAATTATCACAAAATCAAAAATTATACTAAAAACTATAAATGGAAGACAACAAATAATTGTGTACATACATACATTGCTCTCTAATCAATCAGCCATATTCATGAGAACAGTTAACGGTGCTACCACCAAAAGCGTTAATAATAATCATAATGAATATGGCCAATCACCAAAGCTCTTAAGGATGGATGATATAAGGAGGCCACTACCACCACCATGTTTCAGTCACGACTAAATTCCTGTGCTTATATAAAATATATGTATATAGAGAGACGGTTTTAAGAAGAGAGAGAATCAGGACACTGGGGTGAATGTTTCATTGATTTTCCGTCAACAAGGTGCAATCGAAACAGAGAAAGAGAGAGAGATATAGGGGATGAGATGTTGAAAATCTACCAAATTTCAGTGTCATTTGTTGGTATCGATAGAATTCTAGCACGATGCTCATTACTATCAGGTGGTATAATAACACGATTCGGTGATGCTAATAGGATCTCTTGTGCATGACTTTGACTATAAAAATGACATTGTCGTTGGCACAGTTTCGGTGATACTGTTGGTGGATAATTGATACGTTCACGCCATAATTCGGCTGCAATCTCTTTTTCGATTTCATCTTCAATATTGATCTTATCATCGATTTTGAATTTTGTCAAAATTGGATTATTAGCGATTAGATAACTGTCGCGTCGTTTTAATTTTCGATGATTCAACAAAGCATTTTGTGATAAGGTGTGTGGTTCAAGGTTTCGGGTATTGGACTGTTGTTTTTGCTGCTGTTGTTGTTGTTGTTGACTCTTACCTTTGTCTTGAGTGGACCCAGTTTCTTGGATATGCACATAAGCACCACGTGGATTTGTTGTTGTTGTTAGTTTCGGTGATGATGCACGTGTATTTGGTGCTACTATCGATGACGGTACACGGATGATTTCGCTTGATTGTGATGTCGCTCTTATGATTAATTTGCCTAATTGTGGCGATAACGGTCGATTATCTTGACTAGTAACAGGACGTATTTGTTTTGTTTGACGATGTATTGGTAATGGGCTCTGTTTTGGTGATGTTGGTGTTTTAACAAATGGTCCCGGTTCGAATGTTGAATGGGTCTCTTTACGTCGCCTCAAACTATCCGAACTGTAAACAACTTTCCCTTCTGCATCTAACGTGACTCGAGCACCTTGGCGTTTCGTTCTTTCAAGCGAATCAATATTTCCTTGATTATTTGCTGTTGTGGTAATTGTGGCGTGATTTTCATTACATGGCAATTCATCTAACGAAACATATTCAGTTTCACGTATCTTTCCGGACTGTTTTATAGCTGCTTTCTCATTATTATTATTATTATTTCTAACATCGGCTAATGTTACATAATCGCCGCAATCGCTAATCACTTCATTAATTTCCCCATGATTTCTACTGGGCGATTTACTATCCCGTCTATGTGTCAAATTACTAATATTTGTCTTGATTCTACCAAAAACATTATTCAGTGGTAATAGGGATGCTTTAATTATCGGTTGGCAAATCGGCGATTTATCCACAGGTGAAGGGTTGATTGTTAATGTGCCACCGCTAGGTGAGGGTGCTCGAATCGCTTTCGAATTCTTATTAATATCTTCTTCAATCGTTTCAACTGTAGCATAACCCGATTGCGGATTTACATTAATCACTTGTACTTTATTCGACGTCTTTATAATTCTCGTCTGTATATTCTGGTTTTCTTTATCCGAATCGCTCGATTTCAAACTATTATCAACGAAATTCTCTTTTAAATTCAATTGAAATTTCTCCGTCCTAACAATCGTTTGATTGGTTTTATTGAAATTATTCAACGAATTATAACTTTTAACACTCTCATCGTCACTGTGCGGCGGTGTTATGACACACATCGATGGAATTCGGCTCGAATTAATCGTTGTTTTAACACGAATCCTCTCGATCCGTTCGGGACCTTCCATATCTGACGATTCGGAGAATTCAAATTCGGATCCGCTACGTACCCCATTCGGACTGTTGATGGATTCGATCGGTGAACTTGACGTGTTATGTCCACTGTCCGGTGATATATCGCCATCGATCTCCTTATGGACCATTGCAACGACATTAGATTTATTTGCGGCCGGGCTACGTTTCACCGTACCAGTTTTATCACTATCATCACTACTGTCCGGTGATTTTTCTTTGTTTGCGTATTTTGTTAAGGAACTTTTACGTTCAGGTACTGCTGGACAGCCGAGCGAACGATTACTTTCCGATGCCCGAAGTGTTGTACATACTGTACCAGCTGAACTTGTTGTAGTCGATGTGGAACCTTTACCGAACAATTCGTATTCATTTTCAGCGGTTAATACTGTATTGTTTGAACTGGAATTCGAGAATGCTGAAGTCGAATGTAGGGGTGTTGATGGTAGGTCTTCTTCTTTGAGTGTTTTCAAACCGCTATCCATGTGGAACGAGGTGTAGTACCCTTCAGTATCGCACGAGTACACCGAACTCGTCTCGCCGTCTTCATGTAAATCGTGGATAATATCGGGCGTTAGTGTGCCTTCGCTGGTTACACTACTCGATGTTGACGTGTTGTTTGTATTGAAACGCCTACGACTATTTACGGAATTTGGTGGTTGTTGATTTAGGGAGTTGCTTGATGTTGTTGATGTTGTTGATTTCGGTTGAATTGTTGTTGTTGTGAATTCGGAACCAATTGATGCACGTCCACTCTCCGAACTGGCACTCCAATTACCACTTGATGAATGCGGTTGTTCATCTTTATTATTATTATTGTTGTTATTATTATTATTATTACTACTATTATGATTACTAGTAGTACCGGAACGGCGTTGGCGACGTTGTGCGGAACTTTCACGTAATTTTACAGCAATATTCATAACTGACGATAAAGGATTGGATAATGGTAGGTTAACACTTGATTTATCCGATGATGATATTGATGGATTCCTTTCGTGACTTCTACTGCGTTCTTTATCAATATTACGTTTACGTTTCATTGTTACAGTTTCGTAAATATTGAAATCATCAATATCGTCTTTTTTACTATTGCTATCTGTTGTTTTATTCATTAATTGATTGTAACGTGTCCTGCCCCATTGTTTCAGTGTATTAAAGTGTGATTTTTTGTCGGATGAGTCTTTTTTGTTTGTTGATGGTAATGTTGATGGGCGTAAAAGATCGCTGCTTTTACTACGACATACTGTAGTGATACTGGTCGTTTCAGTTTCATGTTTATTAGTTGAAGAGCTTGGCTCCTCCCTGTCAAGCAATAGCAATTAGAACAATCATATAAAATGCCAAAACAAATTGAGTGTATTATGCAAAATATTTACAAAATTTTGACAACTCAATTTTAAAGCTCATCATCATGCGTTAATACGACAATTGTGCAAAATTATTCCCCCTTTATTTTGCATAAAGACAAACTCGATTTAGTTAACAGTTAGTTTATCCCCCGATTCTTAATAAAACCAAAAAAACAAATAAAAAATTTGCAAAAAAAAACATTACCCTGCAATCAAAGCATCTCTAATCTCTTTCCGATCAGTTCCTGCGAGTGTATTCCGTCGTCGATTCCTGGGTCGCCTCGTACGTTGCCGTCTTCTTGTTGTATCATCTTCGATTCGCCCGCTCATATCATTGTGTAATAAGGATCGTCGTTGTATCGACATACGATCAAAACTACGACCCGAAACATCGACTGCTACAATTTCAGCAGGAAATCTGAAATTTTCAAATACGACATTTCAACTACTATCAACCAGACGGCGCTACTGTTAACATACTTGAGAGCAACTACTTGAAGTTGTTCTTCAGGTGATGGTAATTTATGATCGATGGCCTCATCATCTGATATTACAGTACCATCGGTGAGTTCGCCATCCGTTACGGTTGTATTTGGTGGAATACGATTAAGGCAGTCGGGCGTTACAGTAATATCACCAAGAGCTTCACTAGATGTCCAACGGCGAAGCTCCTTAACAGCAGCCGGCTAGAATTTCATGATTACAAATAAATATGAGAAATCCTGTAGTTTTCTATGTAAAAATCGAATGCCTTGAAAGGCTGTTTTGTTGTTAAACACCTACACGAACATAATACGTTACAAATATGGCAACAGGAACAGAACGAGTTTTTTTTGATTGTTTTACTAACGATTTAAAAAATTGACCTTTTCGGCGTAGGACGATCAAACAAGTAGCATTGTTTGCAATCAATTTACAGTTACGGAAATTGTTTTCGTTGGAAATTCTAAAAGTGTAAGAAATTATCGGTTGTAGGCCAAGGTTCGTTTCGATTTTCGTTAGAAATACACTTACTTTCAAGGTTGTCAAGTTGAACTTCTAATTTATTCATGATTTCTCTGAAAATATTCCTTTACAAGGCACAGTGGGTGTCTTTTCACGCAAATCATTCAAAATTACAGACAGGGAGCCGAATTTTTCTGTTAATTAATTGTGTAAAAATAGATTTATTTTTGTCTGTCAGTTCCCGGTTGTTATTTTACGGGCTTCTTATTCGTATGGAGTTTACATTTTAATTATATCTTTTCTGTATTGCGTACAGGTTTCGAATGAAGCAAAATAGATAAATAAACAACTGGAACATTGACTTAATTCTGATTATAAAGTTAAATTATAATTTACTGATGGATTTTAAACGTGGCATTACCGAAAAACTCGCTTCTTATTTATTCTGTTTGTTTTTTTTTCCAAATACACTTAAGCTTTTTAAACTAATAAATTTGTCACGTTTCATTTAAGAATTCAAATAACGTTAATAGTGGTGCTTTTACCGATCTCTTGCTATTTATGAAAGGGAGACGAAATAATGACTTTATTGAGTGAAAGTGTTTGTCGGTTGATTCCCTTTCAACAGAAACTTTACACTTTGTAAATACATGCAACGGAACAGGAAATGTCGAACAGATAACAATTGCATTCGTTGCGGAAATACAAGTCATTGTGGAGGCAGTTTTGGTAAAATTTCACCCGAATTTCACAAATGCTTAATCGAACAAAGCGGATGATTCTTGAGGAGGTTCTCCCGTTAGAAGCTACTGTAGCAGGGATCCTGCGGAGGAGGTTTCAATCACGAGAACCTATGACCAGCCCAGTCAGGAGCACTATTTTCTTTATTATCTGCAGTAAACGTGTTGAAATTGATTTAAAAGATCGTGATTTCTGCATTTTGTTAAAACTGTTTTGTTTTGTCAACATTTATTTCAAGTTAGATGCTATATTTCTACGTTCCTGAAAACAGTTCTTTGTTTGGGCAACATTTTTTACTGCATGTAATTTTGGGCTGAAATAAAGTCTAAAGAGTCTAGCGTTCGATAAGTTGAAGATGCAAAAAATGATACGATTCAAGAAACTAATTTCATTAGTGTTTTCATGTGAAACGTGACATTTTGCTGCATAAACAGGAATATTTAGAACCTTTATTTGGAGACGCTTTCTATGGAAAGATAGTGTAGGAAGTAGATAATATCAGTAATCAATCAATTGTCTCGTTAATTGAGCTTTCCATAAACGGAACGTAGACTTCAGGAGTAGCTTCGTAAGGTCACATTGTTTATATTTCGAGATCAAAATTGGTGATGTATAAAGTTGCTTTACATAGCCTCTCCTGTGTTTAATCGCTTGAAAGTATTGCAAATCCCGGTTCAAGTAAACGGTTTGCTATTTTTTCTGCTGTCAACATATGGGAATTATTTCGTGTACAATTATAATTTTGTTAAATTTTGCCTTATACTGCAGCACTTCTGGTATGTTATCTGGACTTTAAACGTTCACAGAGTGGGTAGTTGAAGTGTGTAGGTTTTAATAATGTCCATAGTATCAATCAAAAACAAACAATAATTTAAATTGGATTTCTGTTACGTAGAACTTTCTAGCGCAACCTTTTGATGTTGTTTACCTTTAACTCAGTGGATGTAGCTTCAAATATAATATTTCTTTTCAACGGGTATGATTGTGGAAGTTTTTGGCATGCATCTCTGCAATTTTGACAAAATTGACTTTCGTCGAAGCACAACTCTGTTATGTTGTTTAAACTTTAGGCGTTCAAAGGTAGTGTGGGCAGTCGAAGAATAAGCAAGAGTCATCACGATAATATCAGTAAAAATCAATCAATAGTCTCGTTAATTTGGATTTCTATAAATAGAATGAGGACTGTAACTGTAATTCCGAAAGGCTCTTATATTACAGCGTCTCATTAAATATAGTAATCATATGTTAGAATGGATAATTGAAAAGCGTTGGATTAATTTGTAAAAAAAGTAAGTTTATGGATTTTGATTTGGTGTTTTTCTGTTATTTATAACTCATACGTTCTTTACACCATATATCTTTATTTAGATAAATTTACTTAAACTCAGAAACAACGCTTTCTTTATTGTCTACCTTGCGCGAGTATGTTAAAAATACAAATTTATGTATAGTCCATCGAAAAATTAAATATAAAATTTCAAATGACAGAAATGCAGCTAACCTACACAACGAAAAATAGTTCCTGTATTAAGACCCCAAAAATTTTGATTCTTTATTGTATTAAACTGAAAATTGATTTATAAAGGATTTTACAATCTCCAAAGAAATATAAAATATCGAACTTCTTGGTTAATACAAAAAAAAAGCACCAAATTATGTAAACAAATGCGTAGGGTTTTATTCAAACAGGAGTGCCACAATATAATATAATTTTTCTTTCAGGTAGGTAGACATGTAAAATTTCAAACATTAAGTTGCCTATAACCTTCCGTCTGTTCTTTGAAATTTTATATTTAATTTTTGGACAAAGTATAGACGTGTTATATTTCAGATTTTGATCCTCTTATTGTAGGATAATTTTTTTTTTACAGTTATTGTTGGAATAAATAATTTAATAGAAAATCAATTATTTGTACAGGAAAAGAAAATAATCGAGTTAGTTTTAAGAACATCCTTTGCACATTTATACGACTTCTCGCATTCGCCGTTCACGTTCAAAATTTAAAACAAGAATTAAATTGTAATCATTTAACTCGACACGTCCCCAATAAGCGACTCACAAAATTTCTAGACTTCTCTAAGCGTTTTATTTGTAACACAACAACAATAGTAAAACGAGCAATGAAAATCTAATAAACGAATGAATCGTAAAATTAACCATTTCGTGGGCACGTTATACCAGCCGAATCCAATATTAATTTAAAATTACCGATAAATTATTATTTGTTGTTGAAAACTCACCATTCGTGTTTCTATATCAATATCGATACGATTACGTATCTTTCGTCTTCTATCACCCAATACCGGTGTACATAGGAAGAAGCGGGATGAACGATGTCCGTCGCGACGCCACCGATCCATTTGGCGCATAAGATGGACAGGTGTTTTCGTTGCCGATTCATATAGGGCTTGTAGAGCTTGTGGACGTGTTGATGCCGTAAATAATCCAGTTGCGGGTTCATGATTGGCTTTATAATGAGTTTTCAATAATGCGAATGTACAAATGTCACTTTCAGCTGAAATAATCAACAACAAAAAAATCTATAAAATATATACGTTTAATTTTCAGTTAAATAGATATTGAAGCGTCATCGCGGGGGTCGATTAGAATTTCTATAAAATTGGATGTTTGCCAACATGTCACTAGCACACTCATCCACAAATATGATAGAATTAAGATAACCAAGAAAAATCCAAAAATGTTTTCTCATATAAAAATAATCAATTTTGTTTTTGTTCGTATATAAATATTATGACCGAACACAGACATTGGTCACACCTTCCTATTTAAAGATTCCTTCCAACGACCATATACGGATCTGTTACAACAATTTTCAATAAAATACCGGATAGTAGAACTGAAAACTTGATCTAGGGTTATTGTACCTAACTTGAACCCTATTGGCGACTGTTTTTAAGACGTAATTAAATAAAACCATTAAGTGTAACATTTAAAATCTTAACGTTTTTGAGTAATTTATTTGTTGAAGAGAAACAGCTGTTTTTCGATGTGTATGTGTGTCGATTTACAGGCATCAATGAATGGAAATTACCAAATTTTAAGTAGAAAAAAATTTAAAAAGTAGGTTAATTAGAATATAAACAATTCAATTGCACTTTAATGAAATTATACAAGAAATCGATTTACTAAGCGTATGTGAGGGAGTATAATTGGAGCGTAGGGAGTATCTGGAGAAACTACTGAACCACCATTTCGATGTTTAGGTATTTTATTGACTGTGCGGGGTAGTGTTTAATTCCTTAAAATATTTACAATCTTTTACGTTAAACCATAAATTCTCTTAATACGAAAACAACTCATTAAATAATAAGTGGTTTTTCAACCAGATTATTATTGCTAGTAGTAGAAATAAAATAGGCAGGAATTAATGGAGTGAATTACAGGAATTTTAAAATACTTTCCCCAAACTTAAGTAATGCGCTTCAAATCCGTGTTGGCAAGAGACTGATGCTTATCAAATAACTTTTGAAAGTTTGTAATATGTGAAAATTCAAAAGTTCCTCCGATTTTGATTGATAAGAATGCGACGGGTGGAGGATAGAAATAAAAGACAACACTCAAGAATATGCAAAGAAATCTCTTTAAGAGCACTACATGAGCAGCTTAAGGGGGACCACTAGAGTGATACTTTGAAAAAAAATAATTTTTTCGTTTTTGCATTCTTCGATAGTCTATATCAGGGGTGGCCCCTTCAAAAAAACGTAGAAAACGGGCATCCAGTAAATTGTACCTCCTGCTTCCCTCTCATTATACGGAACAATTTTTATTAAAAATTCAAGAGTCATATTTATTAATTTATTTATTATTTAATTTCTATTTAATAGTATATTATACAACGACGCTATAATGAATGCTATTATTACCGAGAATGAAGTTTACAACATGAGCGAACGTAGTGAGCGAGTGTTGTAATCATTCGAGGTAATAATAGCACTCATTTTAGCGAGTTGTATACTATACTTTATCTACGACTTTTTTCTAAATGTACAGGTATTGGTGATGTACAAGAATATTTATCTTCATCATCATTTTCGTTTATAAAATAGCACAGAAAACGGACACTCTTGAACTATTAGTTAAAAGTGGCGATTTATTTATTTTTTGTAGTTACCATGGTTTTTTTAATATTAGAGAAAATTAAGGAAAATAGTATTTTCTGATTGGCTTACGAGCGGGAATAATGACCATTATTCCCTCTCGTAAGCCAATAAGAAAATTGTAGGAAATAATATGGGACATTATATTGCAAAAACCACACGTATAATAGTCACTTTATATATAAGTCGTAGATAAAATAAAATTAAATCGAATTAATATTTATTTTTATTATTTATTTATTTTATTAAATTTTATTTAAAGAGATTTTACATGTTCAAAACCTAGTAGAAAGTATTTATGAAATTTTTTTAATTCAGCCGCAATAAAAATCAAAAAGAGCCGCCGTTTGGCCACCGTTGGTTTATACTTTCAGAAACGACATACGAAAATTTCAAGAGTGGATCTCAAATAATTTTTGAGTTACAGCCTTCGAAAGAGCAGCTACTCATCGCTTAGCTAAGGGTGCCTTGTGCGCCGTCTTTCTCACTACCCCATTTTGCTTGAACTTCCCCTACTGACAATCACATGTTTTGGGAAATGGTAGACTTTTGGATAGCAAAACGACTTATCTATGGGCCTCGACTAACAGATTAGCTCTAGATATGATATTTATCGATTTATAAAAATGAAATCAATACTTTTATCTTTTAACGCGGTTTTCTCAAAACTACGTTTTTCCAACTTGCTGCAGTTGTAATTCGATAACAGATCATCCGATCGATTTGATTTTTTTAAATTTGTTTTATATTTGTTTACATACAATGACCCTCTAATTTTCCGATTGGACAAATATTGTAATTTTGCTATGACAAAAATCATCAGATTTTTGACCGAAATTTGAAACCTTTAAAAAAATCCGTCGTTTTGTTAATTCTTTTTTTTTCACAATCATACGTCATAGTCAATATCTTCTGATTTAACGTGTTTTATTTGTTTTTGCATTTCAGGCACTGTGGAGGTTACAATCGCTGTAGCAGTTGGAGAACTTTCTTTTTTTTTGCAACCCGGAAAATAACTTGCTGAAAGTATAATTTTTTTTATTTATTTTATTTTTGTATACATAATTGATACTTTTCGACGCATTGAAGTAAGCAGTTTAGTTATTTCTTTGCAAAAAAATTCAGTCAAAATCTCGAGTAGAGAAATAAGGGAAAATTACAGAACTGCATGTAAGAGGAACAGAGAAGCCTAGGAAGATAGGAGTAATTATATAAAACTTACTAAAAATCAGACTAAAACTAGACCAGACATTATGCACTTAAAAAAAATAGAAGAAATTGTGTATTTCATTATGACAAAATATGTAGGTATTGTAAGTAAAGTGGAGAAAGGAGGCTTTAATGCCTCCCTGGAACAAAAAAAAGGAATTATTCCAAAAACAACTGGAAATCAAAGAATGGATAGCTTAGAACAGTACCCTTCGAACAATAGCGATATATAAAAATGAGAAACTTTCTGTTCGCATGACGGAAATGTCTGTGCTTCTTAGAGAGAAAACGTGGCAGAAACGGTGAAGAATACAGATGATATGTTTCATATAGGATCTTTTTTCGATAAAATAAAACTCACCGTCCAAAACAAAAGAATAATTAAAGGCTCTATATAACAACTTAAAATTATCAAAACCGGTAAGACGCAGGGAACCAGCTACGTGAGTCATATGATGAGAATATCAATCGATAGCATGCCAAGAAAAATCTACGATTTAAAAGACTCGTTTGATGGCATAAGACAGTTAATGAGAGAAACGAAGAAGTATTACCGTCATTGTCATTACTATTGGAAAAATTCCACTTGAAAGTAACTAACAATAAGTCTCATTAGTGACAAGCGCACAAAATACACTAAGAATGTTGTGAAATTATAGAATTTTGATTTTCTTATGATAGATATTTTTTTATAAACTGTTTCAAGTACCAAGGGCGACCAAGTCAAAGCTTGAGAAACAAACTGGTTCGAATGAAAACTTCCTTTTCCGGATAGTAGCGTTTTGTATAGATTGAGAAAAACATAATCCATATAAATACACTCAACTATCAAGTCATCGATCTTGTTGTACAGTACGTGTTTTTGTATTCATTTCTTTAACAATATTTCTTGTTGTGTCTGTGGAGGAATTTTTTAATTTACTGGGAAATTTTTTTGTGTTAAAAACACACACTTTCAAACGAAATGTAGCGCAAAAGAAAAATACCGATTTATATCCTCTATTCGAAAGGAAGTTAAATAAAATATTCAATTACAACTCTTCTACTTCTCAACGTTCTTACACGTGTTCTAATCACAGAAACAAATCAATAAAACCTAATAATCTAATCTTAGTTTTAAAAGCAAATAAACATCGATTATTACTAAACAAACCAAGTTCATCTTTCATGTTATGGATGAATTATGTTTCATCGAACATTAACTGTTGTAATGATCGTTGAAAAACATTGAGTACTTGGTAGTATTTTCGCATACATTTCTGATCTAATTATAACGATGCAACCAGAATAGAATCCGTTTTAATGTCGTTGAACATTGAGCGATGTTATTCTCATATTATGATTGTGATTCTGAAAAATTTGAAGATAAAACAAAAATAAGGATGTTAGATAATTTCAAGTAACAACTACTGAGCCGGAAAGAATTAATTAGGTGTTTAACGAAGATTAAAACTGTCTCCAACATTTAATGTTTAAACCCCTTCAATAGACTGTAAAGTGTTATTCCGGGCAATCGAATAGTGTGCGTAGTTGATAAATTACATACGCATACGCCTACGCTTTGTTGATGGAGCCCACACTTCACCTATACAGCTGCCAACGAGGCTTAGAAGATACTCAAGTTCAATGCACATGGTGTACAAGTTCAAGGACTTGATGTCACCTTTTATTGAATACATATAAATATACAAAAGCAATTAATTGATAAAAATAAGTCTATCGAGTTGCAATTATAATAACGTTGACACACGCACTTGAAACGACTGCTTGAACACAGCGAATAATCAATACGTTTATAAACAGAATCTTCTCCAATGCGAGTCTTTTTTGTGAAAAGTTTATGATGAATCTTGATAGAATTCCCAACTGGTGTTAACGGTTTTTTCTGTATAAAGTTCGAAACTATGTTATCTGGTTTAGTGTCCCTTGGTGGTTTGTTCAATATTAAGGGCTGATATTTTGATCGAGATGAATTATGTTTAGAGTTGGTTATTTACCTACAATAATCGTATGCAGTCTTTGTAGTAGCGTTTGTCTAGTCCGATTAAAAGCTTTGGGCAATAAAATCCGGTTCAATAGAAGTAGCGCGCTGTAATCTGAAGTGAGATTAAGATATTTCTTGTATTTCGTTAAAAATAAATGTGGAAAATTATAATAATCCCGGTCTTTGCCGTTCAATAAAAAGTTTCACCACAACTTCGAAACCGAAGACAAGTTGCGATCCTATCAAAAGCTTGCCGCAGGAGCGAGAGATTCAACTCTCGTTTGGGGCGCAGCGACCCCACGGATCCGAGCTGAAGATTCTATCAGTAACGGGTAATATGGATCCGGTTGGACCGACCCTTAAAGGTAACTTATGCGAGCAATTTTTTTGGTCTTGTATTTTATGTATGGCAGAGGATGGAACAATTTTAAGAACGACTAAAGCCGAACTTATTAGGCCCTTAAGTCTTGTTTTCAGTGCGCCTATTGCATTTGCCAATACTGTTTAAAATTATGAAAATCATTCATTTTGTACCAGTCATGTAGATTAAGATGTTGATTGATACTGAAACTTATAGAAAATATCCAAAACTTGTAAGGTTTTATTTAATCTGTATTTCTGTACTACAGGAGATTATCCAACTAATCGTCATTTATCATTCGACATAATTACTACATTGGATATTTATATTTTCTAAACCTCATATTTCTTAAAATAATCTTGGAAAAATGAGACAAACCGTCGCTTTTTTCCGGTGATATTTTCTAATTACTAAACTGCAACTTTCGGGATGTGTCTTGAAAACTGTAAAATTTTCAACAATACCGCCCTGTTTCGTCATTAACGAATTTCCGTTGTACATAAAGATCCTTTTGATAAGCAAATCTTGAGTTTTATTGCAATTCAATTCAAGACCGTCTCGTTTCCCTGCATTTCATTCACATCATTATTGAATAAACTGCAAAAAAATCGAATAGTGTATCCGTTTATCGTTGCATCGTTTTCTCTAATGATAAAGTGAATGTCTACGATTATTTACAGCATATCAAATAATGTTTTAGACACAATTACGTATTTTTTGCCGTCATCAAATACAGTTATTAAGATAAGTTAAAAGTCGGTTCTACACGGTTGATGTCTTGCAAGTCAGATGGAAAGAAAAATTGCGATATCACTTTTTAATTTTTTTCCATAATTCCATCGTTTTCTTCTAAATGTTAATCGTAATACTATTTGAGTTTTAATTGGTGTAGACAAGGTAACGTGTGAATGAACCTTAACTATTCCTGTAAATATCTACATAAGAACGTTTCGAATTAGATGCGAATTTCTTCCACTTTAACTAGATAGAAATAGCAAACTTCCGCCTTTGACAATTTACTTTTTTGATCTTTAATTTGGTTTTTGTACAATTTCAACTGACTGGTTGTTTCTTTAACATTTGTCTGTTACAATTCAGTGATTCCGTTGTAATTTTTCTATTCGTTTTGCTACGTTAAAGCTTGGTCTTTTTTTCTCGGAAGTTTCGTGTAGAACAAACCTTTCAACTGCAACGCTTTTTTTGTTGATTATAATTAATTAAAATTGATGATTGTTTGGAAATTTTTATAGTATATTTCTCAAGTTCAATGTGTTAGAATTAGCTGCCTAGTTAAAGTAAATATTTCTTAATTGAGTAAACAAATAAGACTTCTATCAACAATTAGCGTTAATATTGTATTAAAATAAAATAAGTGCGATAATGATAACAAAATAATTAAACAATAGAAAACTGGTTTGACTCTACATCTATTATTTTGCAGTTTTTACGTCTTAAAATGTAATTTTTCATTTATATTTAATAATTAAAACAAAGCACGCTTTTTGCAATTATTTTTTCTTAAAATATTCACCAAAGTAAAGCAGATAATTTATCTCTTTCCGCAGCATGTTTACAGTAGTCTATTTTAGAATGCTTTTTTTGAGAAAAGTCTAAAGGGAGATAGAATAAATAACCACTGATGCTTTGACCATTCATTTACTTTTAGAAGTGAATAATCGGTTGCCACATCTTATAACTCTCGGTTTTCGGTTTTCTCCTCACCAGAAAAAGAACAACACTAAACGGATGAGATTTCCATGAAAATAGATCGAAGATCAATTGTAATTTAGTTTGATATTTAAGTTCGTTCAACTTAATTTTCGGAATAATACGCTTAGCGTTCGCGTCACGTGACTTACGTTACCAGTCTTTGCCCGTATCACTCGTTTCAGAAATTTTCAACTTTTGCATATTTATTATCGCTCCTTTTCTCTGCAGCTATTTATTATCAAAAAGAAAAAATGTTTTTTTCTCAAACCAACCACGCTAATATTTTGTTGTCGTGATGGGGTAAATAATTCCACTTACAGTCCCCTGTCTAGTTTTCCTCGTCTACAAAACACACTCTGTATGGGTTAAGTTTGTTTGCAAATGACACAGGTAACCAAATTGGGTCTGATAATATGAGCAAAGCTGGTGTCACGTGACTTACGTTTTAAATGTGCGTTACGTGAAATATGTGCACGTATTATGTGAAACGACCATTACATACGGGTGTTACGTATAAAAGCTCTAACTGAAGATAGATTACTATCTAGTCAGTTGTGGTAGTGGCTGTTTTATTGTAGTTTTGACGAAAATAGTCGGCCACAAAGACTAATGTTTCTGACATTCATACAAAAACCTCTACAACACATCTAAAAATACATTTCTAAATAGCGTTGATGATTTTGAACTTGAAGAATGCACCAGATTCTCAAATCGTTGATTTGTTCTTGTTCTTGTTTTATAAATATATGAAATAATAATAGTAATAATATTGCCTCATCACATCAACTCTATGTGACGTTATTATATTGATAATATCGATTGTAAAAGCATGAACCACACAATTCGAATGAAATATGAATGTTATCGGTTTTTGTACAATGAAAATATTCAATGATCTATTTCAAAGATTATCGAAACGCGCCACGAAGTCCATCGTGGGCGGTCCAATCCATTCTCATAAATATTTTTCTTCTACCAAACCATTATTATTGTTCATTGTTTTGTTTATTACATATACAAAACATGCAGATTATTGTAATTTTTAACGATTTTTCATTTGGATATTTCATTAATCTCAAAATATAATAACGCTGGATGAACATATCAGATTCTTAGAGTTGCCGTGTTTGTATGTTATATCCATGAAATTTCGTTGGCAATTTTTATTCAACAACCCAGCTAGACGCGGCTTCATACAGAGCGTCTAACCAAAAATCGGTCGAAAACATTCGATCAATTAGAAATAAACAAAATGTTTCACGACAATCCGGAACTGGGGGAATTATCCTGCAAATAATACAATAAATCGCGAATTCTATTGGATCGTACGACCTCGAAATTCGCTCTCATTTGAACTGGACACCTTGTAGGCTAACACAGTGAGATTTTTGACCCGACTACATCACCACAACAACCAATAACTCATAATTCATTTAAGAAATAATCAAACTGTTTCACAGTTAAGAGATTTTTATGTAGGTATGGCATGACAAGTATGGTGAAAAATCGGCGAGACTTTGTAAGCCAATCTTTCATATAAGCTCGACGAATGCGTAGGCAAAAAAAATCATCAATAATAAATCACAGCTTTTACTACATTGCAGAAACATGTAAAATATTCACAACTCAATTTGAAACTGCTGAAAAATTTATTTACAGCGATTTCGTTACTTTACAAATTTTATTTTCTTATTAGAAAGCATGCTTAAGCAATACTTGGGACTTTAAGGGATTATATGCAGTCACGAGCCTGAAAATGTATAAATATAATGTGGCAACTTTTTACTTTGTTTTGATAATTTCTATTTCGCGGAATAATAGTTTTTAATGATGCTACTGCCGCTTCCTGAAGTTCCTTTAAAAAGAACTACATCCCAAATGGAAAAACAAAAAGCAATTCGTTAAGGCATTCGAAGAAAAATTCCAATTTTCGATACAAATTTTGGCTTTCAGTTGTTTATTAGTACCTATATTATTTTTTTATATACATTGTGATGAATGAAATTAGGCAGAATTACGTTTCTTTTCCTTTTGATTGGCATTACAAAAGCAATGCAGTTTTGCAAGTTGAATAAAATTTCAACTTTGTCAATTTTTTGTTATGAAAATTAAAATTCTTTAATTCTTGATGAGAAGTGAACAAAGCAGAATTTCTCAACACTTTTTCTAGAGTTGTTCGTTGTGTAAACATCATTTGGATAAGTATTATTTTGTGATGCTTCTGAGCAGGAAATATTTCGCTGACACGAAACGAGAGGTCAAAAATGCATCCATTGTAATGCAATACGAGATGGGAGGGCCTTTTCTCTCGTCTCGATTTTCGATAAGTGTCTCTCGATTTAATTTAGTGTACAACAATTGATTGTTGTAGAACAACTGATTGTAGATGGATCCAAAATTGTACATGTGCACATGGACAAAATTTTTGACTTGGAAGTTACTCAAAATGACAAGTTTTGCTACGTCACATGGTATGCTGTTATCCGTTATTACTTAATCCTTCTTGTTTCTGTATAAGCATTTCCGAAATGCTGAACATTCACCATTCTCGATGCACAACAGTTTTGGACATGCTTCACGTGCACTATTTGCCACCAGTCGTGTTGTATGCTGTGTAGGCGATTTAAAAATTAACGCCCAATAATGTTGTAAAGCATATTATACACTTATCCAATACTTTAGGTCATAGCATGACTCGACAAATCTCAGATAAAATGCATGGAATTAGATGCCATTGGTTGTGTAGTAAAATGATGGATATGATATGCTTAAGCAAATTTTTAAACTATTAAGAAAGATCCGATCCTTTTCTTGAAGGCGTCAAATTGACAAAAATTTAAACTAAAAGACTTCATACTCACAACGATCGATAATCCTTTAGATCAATGAAAAATATCAGCAGATTTGGATTGTACACTGTTCGAATTTTCAGTTTCTCATAACGCTATAAAATTCCTATTGATTTCTCAGTTCTACGATCGAGTAATCCAAAATAATTGCAGTCGAAGCTGTTGATGCAAATAACAAATTATGAAAATTAAATTCATAAACTTTGCATTCATTTTGCAGCACCATTTTTGATCCTCTAGCTTCCAAATAAGCAAGAATACCTTATATTTTATTAACCAGTATGTTATACCATTGAACATTGTGCAATCGTATCAAATTTCATAAAAATCGGTCCTGTAGTTTTGGCGTGATTTGCGGACAACAAAAGCCATTCTATAGATTTATTTTATGTATAGATATACTATGCATAATAAGAAATAATCAAATATGGAAAAAACCCAAATAGTAATCCAATTAGTAAATTTTAAATTGAAAAAACACACGACAAAAGGAAAATACTCAATTAAAAAACAACTCCAGGTTATTGACTGTTCTTATTTTCCCAACCGTTCAAGTATTGAATTCAGAGATTTGTTTGATATTCACAGATATTGAGCAACACCGTCTTCAATTATGGACCAGAAATACCACCATTCCTTTTAAGCAAAAAAAAAGTGGCAAAACGTGTGTCACTCAGAGTTGCGACAGCCCTATTTAATCTCCTTGGGGGCTCAGTTTTTAAGAATCCTTTCTTAGTGCGTTATATAAACAATTTCTGTGCGAAATCTCATGTTTCTAGACCCACCAGTTTAGGTTGTGCATTGTCCGACAATCAGTCAGTGCGGGAATTTTATTAAATAGATTCGAAAGACGTTTTGATTTAATCCATCCTGAATATTAATTGTTTGATTAGCATAAGTGAGTCAGAGAAGCGCGTAAATCTAATAGAATCCCACTTTAACTCTATTGTGGACAACACACAACAATAAACGAATTAAATTTGCCATGGTCGCTTACAATTATAAACAATCTAAATTAATCTAGCAAATACTTAATTCCAAATTGTCTACTCAACGCGACTTTTGTGGATCCATTGTTAGAATCTAATAAACATGCGCCTTTACTCAAACACTATTGTTATTATTAATATTATTAATAACGACGGCCAAAAAGTCTTAAATTTCATATCCGATTCACGACCTTGTTGTACTTAAAATATTACGGGTAAGATAATCCAATAAGTCGAGAAGGACGGAAAAGATTAATCTCTTGTTACAGCATATCTATAATTCTATTCTAATTTATCGTTTCTACATTATCGAAGAAGCCAGTCATAATCAAAATTAGTGATTTTACAATTTGATATGATTATTACGAAGCAAACAATGATTTATTTTTGTATATAACGGCATTGAAGATGGCATTGAACTGGATTGAATGCCACCACAGACAAAATCGTTTAAATTGTGAAGGTTAATAATGATATAACAAAAAAAAAAAGAAACGTTTATATTTAATTCACACCTAGACCTAGAGTTCGTTGTTTTCTTTTGAGAGGAAAAAAACAATGTTCAAAGACCATCATTTCAATTGTAGATGAATTCAATCTCTTGTAAATTGTCATAATCTACATCTACAAGGAATAAATTTAACTAGAATTAGAGATCAGGACAAGACTCATTGAATTAGAGGTAGCTTGTTGACATGAACGTACAATATCTTAATCAGTCGCTATCGCTTAATAAAGTCGGTAGTAAATAACATTGTCCAGCTCGCATCTCTGCAATTCTTTAAATTGGAGACAAGTTCGCAGCTTAAAAGCTACACTGTTTAAATTTAATTTTAGAGTAGCAGACACACGTCTTTGAATTATTCCAATGTTAAGCTGGTTTTTGACGCTCGAAACATGTGATATACGTTACGTTATTTTTAAGTTATGACTAATGATCGGTCAAAAACCATCGACAGAAACTGTAGATAGTAGAGAATCGAAAACGACAGTAGAACGAAAAGCTGAGGTATCGCTGCAAATGTGGCATTATTGGAACTGTTATAAATCACGCCAAATGCTTTGCCAGGCAAATTATGTTGATTTAATTAATTATTTTCAACATATGGAAAGCAGTAAATGTGTATTTAACGTATTTCATGATAACGACCAAATATTTGAGAGGAATAATAATTGCTTGATTTACTGCTATCCGTGCCAAATTAGAAAATCATCAATTTCATAATGTTTACTTCTAATTAATAAAGTACGATTTTTCAACACCTTAGCACAATTTAGCATTTACCATCAATAGAACCGACCAAACTTTCTAGCTTTAGCCGTTCTTTTTCAATTAGCTCACTAAAGGGTTTACTAAACTGAAATCTCTGCCTGTGATCTGGTGAGATGTAGAGAGCAGGCTGGCGCATCAATATGTGCATGTTA